>VWZD01001519.1:195092-236418 GCA_013396695.1 Sakesphorus luctuosus | reverse complement strand
ACAGGCACTCAACCTGGTCACTGTTTGATTCTGTTTTCTTGTCTGCCCATATTTCCAAGCTCTCTGTGTCCTCTGAGAGTGCATTGGAAATGAGCACATCTTGGTGGTCTCTTTTCTTTCTTTTCTCATGTGCCTGGTTGCTGAAATACTCATGCTCAGGTCCTTGGGGCTGTGCACTTGTTTCCAGAAGCACAGGCTGGAGGGTGTGAAGGCTGCAGGTGCAGTCAGTGCTGTGACAGGGGCGGGTCTGGGCAGCGATCCCTTTGCTCTTGGCCATCCTTTGCCAACAGCAAACAGGATCAGGCGTGGCAGAGCAGGCAGCGCTCTGTCAGTGTGGCTATTGCAGCTGTAGCCTCGCTTTTTCTGCAGAAGGAACTCTGTGCAGGGGGGAACTGAAGTGCTACCACTTCTACTTGGGTTAATTAATTAGTAGGTTAGGCCACAGATAATTTCAATATAATGAATGAGATTCCAAAGTCTTATTCCGGGTGTGAAAATGAGATTGTTTTCACAGATTGGCAGGATAAATGAAAGAACTAAGCCCCGTAAATGTGAAGACAGATGTTTTTTTGGAAAAAATATGGAGTCTCCTTTCTATTTCCAGTGCTCTTCAAAGTTGTTATAAATGAATATTTCATTTCCTTCCTACTTTGTGTTGTTATAATGGGAAATGAGATTTGTGTAGTTCAGCCTTGCCCATCATTAAATGTTCCACTTTTGGGGCCGCATCTCCTGAGAGCAGTTGTGGGAAAGCAAATGAAACCTGAGGAGAGTGTGGGGAATTCGAACCAAGCAAGGGCTTGAGTAATATAAAAATAATCTACAAGCAAAAGTCTTGTCATACAGTTTTCATATTCATTAGGTGATTGTTTTGCACATGTTCATAATTTTTAAACTAGGCTGATGTTTCAACACCTAAGGATAGACACATTGATTCCAGTTGTTCAGAAAATGTCACACTAAATAGACAATTAAACAGTAATACAATTCTATTGTATTTTTTCCCTGCTTTGCATGGCCGTGCACGTGCTGGTCTCACTGGCATGAGCAAGTCCATTTGATGCCCACTAAACTGAAATACTCCCTTGAGCTGAGAGCTGGCAGTGGGGGAGCATTTCTCTGGGGTTTTGCCTTCCTCCCCCCCAGCCTGATGTGGGGCTGAAGGAGTGACAGACACAAAATCGTGTTGCACTTCCAGCTTTTTTCCTCAAGTTTGGGGGAATGTTGGCTGTTTGTTTGGACTTTAAGAAATGCAATCAGTGATGGGAAAAAAACTGCCAAAGGGATGTTCTGAGAAAATGAGTTCTATTAAAAGTTCAGCTGAAAATGAGTGCAGTGTCCAAGCCTTTTCGATCTGATTAATGACTAAAACTTTTAAATAATAAATGCCATAAAATAATAAGAAACCACCATTTGCATAAAGAACGAAAAGAATGAGCAAACTGAGTAGCAATTAGGAATTTATGTTCATGCTTTGCTTGATTGGCTTTTTTGTCAAGAATCTTCCATTTAGCAATTTGGGCTGCTCTTAATGGGGACATCCTTTTATGTGCTGAAGAGAACAGCGGTGGCAGAACGTAAATGGGGTGTTCCTCCCTCTGCATATGCATAAGAGATTAAGTTGGCTTTGTGCAGTGTGAACAGGTCTGTACCACTGAGAACATGAATAATGTTCATTTCTATAATTGCTAACATCTGGCTTTCCATAAATCTCTTAAATTACATGGAAACAGAATTAGATTTCCGTGTCATAAGTAAAGCAATCAAATGCAACTCTGTAGGCAATATGGCTTTATATTCATCTGTGAAATCCTTTTAGTTTTGAACTGTGAAAGCTCCCCTTCTAATCTGCACTGTGATTCTGCTACATCCCATATAGATTATGTTCAAGGAGCTCTTAGTGTGATGGGGAAGACAATATTGATGATGCTCAGTGAAACCACCAAAGGCAGAGTAAATGCTTCATTTGTACCTTTGTTTTCAACAAAACATGCAAGTCAAAGTCTATTGAAAGGAAAATGGGATATCTTTGAGAATGTTTTAAGTTTTGCAGTAACTGTTGGGATATAATTCAATTCATTCATAGCTCTCTTCGTGGTTTTTACATTCTGTGATGCTCTGCCACAAGTCAAATGATGAACTGCAAGTGTTCATTTCTCCTGGTGCTGCACTTGTTGCAGCACTGACAGTGGATATTTCAAGTGCTCAGTTGGGGCTGAGCTGTGCAGCAGAGCCACAGTGTTCTTTTCTGACAGCAAAGACAGTCGGGACAGCAAAACAGCCCATTCCAAGCACCCCTGAGTGAGGAGCAAGTGCTCCTGCTGTCAGGGCACTGGGACATGTCTGGCAGGGACTGGCCACAGGCTGAGCCAGGGCACAGCCCTGCTGCAGTGCCATTGCCTCCAGCTGCCCTCTGGGTCTCAAGGACCAAGGAATCAGGAACTGGGCTAACCTGATCAGACTGAACTGAGGGACTTGGTGATTAAGAGAGTTTCCTTCATCACACTGAGAGAGTTGTTAAAGTCTTTTTCAAGATACGACACTTTGAGGAGGTGACTCATAAACCCACAGCACTTGTGCAGAGTAGGGCAACTGGCCATCACATCCCTCTGAAATTAAACCTTAGGTTACTTGGCTTTGTAAATTCTCTTTAATTTGGAGATTTGTTGTTTTAGAGAGGAGCTAAAAGTCCTGTTGGGTAATACTGAACAGTTCTAGGTTTCACACTAGCAATGAGGTAATTTTAAATGGTAAATGTGATGGTTCTTCCTTTTTAGTTTCTGAATTAATCTAATACTATTCCAGAATTTTCATGACAGAAACAATCACATACTTCTAAAGGATTTTCCTCCTCAGCCTTCTTTCCACTGTTGCTTAGAGTCTTTGTTGTTCTGGTTGGGACAAAGGTGACCCACCAGTTGACTGGTATTTTATCTGGACAATCTGTCAATATATTGTTTAAGAAAACTTCAAAGTTATTTTCTTGAAGAAATACCTGCTTTGAACAATGTGCTTAAAAATCTCATAGCTTTCAGTGCAAGGAAACGAACACTGCATGAACTCCCTGGATAAATTCATATTGCATGATTATATTTAAGCCTCCAACAGAAATTTTAATGGGATACTGTAAGTCACTTTTCTCTGGTGTATAATGATTTTCTCTTGTCACCTATTCTTTGTGTCATTGCTAAATCATACTGCATAACTTTTAAGACTTTTTTCTGTATCAGGTGTCTGATTTTTTTCTTTATTTTTTTTCTTTTTTTTTTCAATTCACTTATACCTTCCAGCAATGGGAAAAGAATGCAACTGATTGCTTTTATTAGGAAAGTGTTGCTCATCATAGGGACTTAGGAAGAGTGGTGCCCTTCAGTGTAAAATCCAGAGCAGAGAGTGGTCTGGTTGACAGCAGGTCACTCTGTGAGTGATCACTGGTTGGCAGACACTGGGAAATCAGTGGACACCTTGTCTGAAGGTTCAGGCTTGTCTGTGGTTTGTGGTTCCACGGGGTGTGTCGCACTCAGCACTCATAATTAAGCCCGATGGAGACAGTTTAAGAATTCTTGGTGGAATCAAAATGAATGCTGGAGAATAACCTAAAGAACATCACTGTTCAATGTTTAGCAAGTAAACATGTGAGATACAAACCCCTCATCCACCAGCAAGACAGACAAGCAGTAATTGCTTAATGCAGAAATAAAACTTGTCCTTGTGAGAAAAGCACCTGAAGCTTTATCCCTGTGCTGTTTTGCAGATATTGACGAGTGTGCCTTAAAGACCCACACGTGCTGGAACGACTCAGCCTGTGTGAACCTGGCAGGGGGCTTTGACTGCCTGTGCCCCTCGGGCCCCTCCTGCAGCGGGGACTGTCCCCACGAAGATGGGCTCAAGCGCAACGGGCAGGTGTGGACACTGAGAGAGGACAGGTGCTCCGTCTGCTCCTGCAAGGTGAGAGCAGCTGGGCTGGGCCTCAGCATCCTGCCACTCTCTGGGCTTGGGGCAGAGACCCAACGTGGCACTGCTGCTGGGGCTGGCAGAAGTACTGTCCTCACAGAGAGCAAGCTGTGCTGTGGGCACTTCAGCTGGGATGAGCATATTCTGCTGGGGAGGCATCTCTGTTCTTATTTGGGGAATATGCATACAGCTGAATAATGGCCAACCCTCCTAAGCTCCTGCCATGTCACCCTGTAGGCCAGAGGACCTCAGGGTGTGCCTTGAAGAGGCTCTTGCATTACCCTTTGGCACAACATTCCAGCACTCTTACTGGAAATGCTGAGAACAGGCTTGGGTTTCTCCTTCCTGTGGATGTGCATCTCTCAGTACTGTACCAGCCAAATGTTGGCCACATTTCCCTTTGCTTGCAATACCTGTGAGTTAGCTGTGTGAGAAGGAAGGTCTGAGCATGAGTCAAAGGTTAGAGGACGAGCAGCAGGCACTTAACTTCCTTGATGAAGAAGGAACAAGGCCAGCTTTTCCCTCCTCATCCCAGCTTGGCAATGCAGCTCTCTCTGCACCTTTGGAGAAGTCAGGTCTAGCATCAGTAGGTCTGCCTTGGAGATAACAGGATAGGAAGCTGTTTGGGGTTTTTCCCCCTGGAAATTATCCCATTTTTTCTGAGTATGGTAACCAAGTGAGAAGAACATTTGGCTCTACTTTCTTGGGTTTTGCCAGTTAACAGAGGAATGCTGTCAGTGAAATCAGAAGAATTTTAACAACGCCCTCATCTGAGAGGTGGTTGGTCTTTTGTGGCCTCTTGGACCTGGTTCAGGTAGAGCTGCCCACAGGCACAGCAGAGCTCTGCAGGCTCCTGCCTCAGAGCCAGTCAGATTAGGTGCTGGGGCACGGGGATTGGTCTGTCAGTGTCCATGGCTCAGTGCTGAGGAGCCAGAGGAGCATGAGAGGCTTTGAAGGGGGACAGAGGGGAGAGGTGCTTTGAAGGTGCAAGAAGCTGAAAGCCTTATTCTTTCTGTTTTGCAATGGTATAGCAGAAGGGAAAATAAAGACTTCGATGAACAGAACCTGCAAATACACTGCTGGTTTGGGCTCAGTGGGGAATATGTTCTTGTTAGTTGATGTATTTTTTACCTCAAGTAGCCTCAAGCTCCCTCAAACTCCTCCTTTCAGAAGCTGAAGTGTACAACTCTAGTGAATATATATCAAGCTTTTATGGTAATCCTGGGGAACTGGCGGCCTCTCAGAAGGATTTCCAGTCAATAGAATAAACAGTGTGAAGACATCTGGTCTGCCTTTTCAGAATTATAACTATTAGCATTCCCATTTCACATTGCTCATAAATTTATTTTATTTGCCATTTCTCTTTGCATGCATTTCTTATGTTGAATGCTCTTATTGGTATATGAAAATATACAAATGATTAACTAGTACATGGATAGTCTAAACTAAGCCTGACACTGTTTGTTGCTCTCTTCCTTTATATCTTCCTCCCTTAGTTTGTCCTCTGTGAATTAACATTTGCATTTAATTTCATTCCAGTAGCTGCAAGTTGCAAGAGCCAAGTTCTTGTCTACAGAACAGGGAAAGCAGGGACAGCTCCTCCTCTGCCACATCTCAGGCAGACTAAAGTCTTCACTCAGTGTTTATTGAACTCTATTTTTATGCATGGGAAGTGATAGCTACCAGTACACCAGGCTGCTTCTCCAACCCATCCTTTCCATGCCACTGCACACAGACCTGGTCCTTCTTATCTTTTGCAGCCTGCTCAGTTTGCAGTGAGGAAAAAAGCAGGGTGTAACTAAACCATTCCTTATACTACTTACTCTTACTTGTTTTATGCAGGAGACAAATCAGTGTTTCAGTTTTAAAATAAAACTGGCCTTTTTTTTTTTTTGCTATAGTTACTTTAGGAAAGGTCAGGTGGACATATTTCCTGCATTGGCTGAAACACGAAGGTATTATCTTGAAAATATTTAAATTTATAATCTGATGCAAAGGAAGTTAAATACCTTACATAACCTTAATGAACTTCAAAGTTATTTGTGAAATAGGATACTCTGGAATATAAGAAATATTGTTTTTGTTAAAAATAAAGCCAAGTGTCATTACTGAAGCACAGGGTATTTCAGTGTTTCCCAGGACCCAATCTCTTCCAACCATCCTTGTCCATCTGAGTGGATGTGAAGTTTACAAAATCATAAATTCTCAAAACTATAATTAACATTGCACCTTAGGTATTATTGGTGTGTCTTGTATAGGCATCTTCCTGAATTCTTGTGGACTGAACAGCCACCCAATTTGAAGCTGGTAGAAACGTGAAGGCGAGTGGGGAGCTGTGGCACTGTCCGTGACAGAACCGTGCCTGGCTGTGCAGTCTGGCTGTGTCTGGGCTCTGCGCCTGTCCCCTGAGTAACAGCCCTCCCTTCCTGTATGTGGCAGGCCTGGGAGGTGCAGCCAGCACGGGGGGCAGGGCTGTGCCAAGGTGTGTGTGTTCCTGAGGGTGAGAACCATGGGCTGGTTTGGTTTTTGCAGGGTCTGATTCTGTCTAACCGGGCTTTGGAGCTCTGTGGAAACTTGAGTCACCCTTAACTATGTGTGTGTGTCACCCTTGTGCATCAGTTTTTGCTTTGGTAAGAACCAAGTTCGTGCCACTGGTGCTTTTGAAGAAGGTAGAACTGATTCTGTGAGGAAGGTGGGGGGAAAGAGGTGGGAATAAGATGCTGTATGTTATTACTCACCTGAAGAGAGTAAGTTTTTCTCTCTATTTCTCAATTTTTGACATATTTCTCAGGGCTGCTGTAGAGAGCTGCAAAGCTGCACGAGAGATGCAGCCCAAGAGGTTTTGTGTCACTGCAGCATAGGGGTGAGAATGGTTTTTGGAAGGTGCAGAGCTAGTGAGGTTGTAGACAAAACATGGATGCCTAGAGACTAAAGAGAGTAGCATTGTGTTGGGATTACCAAAAGTTCTCTGGCAAAATCATCAGGTTTTGTCAGTGTTCTGAATATGGAGAGTAAAGGCAACATCAGAGGTGCTCAGGGAAGCACAGAACTACCAGCACTGTCACCAGCCCAAAGGGGAATTTTGAAAACTAATCCAATAACTAGCAACGAGTGCAAAAACTTTTCAAAAATCTTCTCGTTATTAGTTGTGATTTCAGTTCCCAGCCTACATGTGGCATTTCAGTAAGAGGGGTGTGATTTCAAACACGATAGTCTATCCAAATTTCATAACTAGAATTAGAATGTGTTTGGTTTTCTGTGATGTAAAGATAATATATCCCTTTCTCTTTAGATGCAAAAGTAATTCTTCTGTTTATCTCAAACAGTTTTGTTCAATAGTCTTGAACCAAATGAGCCATCCAATGCTGTAAGCAAATGTTTAGTAGAATCCTCTTTTGGAAAACCTATGGAATCCAGGCCCTCTGTAATACACAAACTGAACTGTAATGGATGATGACAAGTCCATTTGCCTTACAGCTGGTCCAGATGTGAGGTTGGAGTAAAGAACAAGTAGTGCTGCTGTGATTTCGATGTATTTTGCTCTGATGAAGTTAAAGGGACCACCTTTATTCAGCTTATTTTTTATCTTTAGTCAACTTAGTTTCTTCATAGTGGTACCTTCAGTCAAAATAGTGCTAAAGAAATATTATAATTATTAAAGTGTCAACTGCTTGAAGAGTTTGTTGATGTAACCAATGAGATATGAAATTGCTGCACTGTATTTGTTCTGAGATACTGACTTGTTTTAAATTCAGTTAGCTGGAAACAGGAAACCTGTTCTCAGCTTCAGGCAGTATGGGATCCATGGGGGTACTTGTACAGCAACCCTTCTGAGCAGTAACTGGAGTACCCTGAGCACTCCCCACTCCCCTCCGTGCCCCGCAGTGCCCCGTGCTGTGCCTCGTGCTGTGCCCAGTGCTGTGCCCAATGCTGTGCCCTGTGCTGTGCCCCGTGAGCTCAGCCTGGCCGTGGCTGACCCCGCGCGGTGTCCCCGCAGGATGGGCGCGTGTTCTGCCGCAGGACAGCGTGTGACTGTGCCAACCCCAGCGCCGACCTGTTCTGCTGCCCTGAGTGCGACACGCGCGTCACCAGCCAGTGCCTGGACCAGGGCGGGCAGCGGCTCTACCGCAGCGGAGACAACTGGACCCACGGCTGCCAGCAGTGCCGCTGCCTGGTACGGGAGCGGCCGGGGGAGGGAGGGCAGCGATGGAACAAGGGTTAATTGTGTTATTATCAGCTTTACATTGACTGAGACCTTGCAAAGTGTACGTGTTTGCACGTAGGGCCAGCCCAAGCGGGGGCAGTTGGGATAGAAAGAGAACTAGAGCTGGCTTGAGGAGATGCAACTACGATACAGGGGGGCAGCTCGGGGCACGTGAGAAGTGCCTTCTAACACAGTGAGGAGGGGGGAGCAGAACCTGGACAGAGCGGGGGGAAGAACAGTAAACAACCTTATAGGAAACAACATAAGACAGAAACAACAGAACGTATAATTCCATGATGTAAATCCACAGAGTGCCTGTAACAGAGAATATTTAGAGCTAACTGCATGAAAGGGCTGAGTTTTGTATACCTTGGGGCACGTACTTGGGGCATGAGCCCCCTGGTGCCCCTGGCCGTGGCCAGGCCATGGTAAAATTGTGCTTTGCTGTCAATATCTAGATTTTCTTTAAATCAGTAAGGAGGAGGATTTTGAACAAAGCATAGCTGAAGCAGACTCGTGGCTCACTCCTCACCTTCCTTTCACACTGGGAGTGTTGATCGAACACCTGCAGAGCCCCAGAGAACTGGAACCTGCACCATCAGTCTTGCTGCTGAATAAGTAGGTGCATGAGTAAAGGCAAAGCTTGAGAAAAGCTTGGAAACCTTGTATTAGTGGTAGCATTAGTCCACTTTGGAGAACTTCTACAAGAGTCTCTGATTTTGAATTACTTTTTCAGATTTTTTTCTCATGTGACAGATTTGGTTGGAGAAGTTTCAGTTTTTGATGACATCAGCTGGTGTGGCTGTCCTAGCAAAAGGGAAGACAAAATCCTTTTTTATTGTTTTATTTCTATTTTTTTTTTCATTCAACAAATGCTGGAAACATGAAATGCCAGTGCCACTTTGTAAATTAGAAAGAAACTAACCCCATTAAAAAGGCTAAAGAAAAGTGAAATTACTAGAAAAATATACAAAGTAAAGCACACTTATTTTCTCATTAGACAGTGTACATTAATTCCTTAAAGCTTTAAGTTTTCCACAGATACACTAATTAGTGCATCAATGAAGTTCATTTAAATGATCAGTTTTCCATTTATAGCTGTCTGTATAACATAGTCTTTATATATGATACTAATCAAGAGGTGTCTGAGCATCAGGAAGGAAATTACATTCAAAGCTAAGTTACCGTTAGGAGATAATTATCCATAATGCAGAGTAAATACTGAGGTTGTGGCTAGCAGTTCTTAGCCTAATTTTATGATTGGGAAATCATACAGACCTGTAAGACAGTGGTGCCCCAAATCAGCTCTAGTGTAAGTGCCTGTGTAGTGTGTGATGCACTCAGCATCTCAAGTGTTCACAGAGTAACATAATGCAAGTTACTGAAGCCCTTTGCAGGTTTAGACACACAGAGAAACACTCTGCAGAACTGACCTGTCTCTGTCTACTAAACTGTTTTGGTTTGGGTTTGTTGGGTTTTTTTCCACAAAGCTAAATAATAAAATGAGTCAGTGGAACATAAATGGTGTTGGGCCAACAATTCCTTCAGGAGTCAGTATTGACTGTTGCTAGTTAGGTCAATGTTCACTGCCTCTCAGACATACTAACCTACATCTCTGCAGTGTTAATTTGCTGCTTAAATGCTTGCTGTGATCCCGCAGAGATGTTTATGTGACCAGGAGTGGAAAGAGTTCATGAGTCTGCAAGGCAATCACTGCAAAAATTGTAGTTTGTGGAAAATACCGGAACCCAGTATTTAACCCTGCCTTCAAAAATCCCAAAGAACTCGAGTTCCCCTGCTATGATGATGACAGTGTAGTTCTTTAGTCAATAAACAACCAAATGATAATCTGCTACACTGAGGAAACTTCAGCTCAGTATTCGAGCATGATCACCCAAACTGAGATGTGATGCATTTAGCTTACTGCAATTTTGGCAAAACAAAACTTTTCCATCCCCCAGGATAAAAAGTTCCATCGTAGTTCATAAATGGTAACACCTTCAATGAGACTTGGTTTGATTTTGTAGGAAGGAGAGGTGGATTGTTGGCCTCTGCTGTGCCCGAGTCTGAGCTGCGAGTACACAGCCATCTCGGAGGGAGAGTGCTGTCCCCACTGTGTCAGTGACCCCTGTCTGGCTGACAACATCACCTATGACATCAGGAAAACCTGCCCAGATGGCTATGGGATCACGAGGCTCAGCGGGGCTGTGTGGACAATGGTGGGATCTCCCTGTACAACCTGCAAATGCAAGGTATGATGGGCCAGGTGCAATGGGGACAGAAATGTGCGTGGCTGAATAAAAGTGGGGTCACTTTCTGTGCTCGGAGGCTCCCATTAGGATCCTGGGGAGGAAAGGAGATGGGAGAGCCTGCAGAAAACACATGTCCTTTCTGTCTTGCAGAGTGGAACCAAACCAGTTCTCTCGTGTTGAAAACGTTGAGCACAGAGATGTTTCTATCCCAGTGTCAGACATTCTGTTGAGTGCCCTCAGGGCATTCTCTGTGTCAGTCTAGGCTAACGTTTCAGCATCTGCCTAATATGGATGTTCATGAAAACATGCATTGCAGACCTGGTCAGCTGAGGCAAAAATACCAATAACAGTTCTACCAGTAAGTGCCCAAGTAAGAAGGCACAGCAGCTCAGAGATGAAGGCACTGCCACAGCAGGAATAGGAAGGGAATGTCACAGTTTCTGTTCCCTGATCCCATCAAGATGTATTTAACCCAGTGGCTCTAATGCAGAACTGCATTCTATTTGCCTTGCTTTGTGCAGTGATGTCCCCACTGTGCTAATACCAGAATTATGAAAATGTTGGTTTGAGTTCTATAAAATGTTTTTCTGTTCACTGTGGGAGAGCAAGCTATCATTCCAGAGATTTAAATTATTGAAGGTAGCTTTTCTGCCATTTTTTGAGTTTTTTCCTGTAGATTTGTGTTGAGTTTTAAAAAAAAAAGTAACAGAAACTGCTCTTTGGGCTTTTAGTGGTTGTGATAGTATTTTATCATATAAGGTAGCTTTATGAATGACTGGATGTTAGAGAAAGATACTTAACAAAGGATTAAATTCCAAGCTCTGTGGTGTGTGTTGTCCCCATCTCGCCCACATCTGCCATGAATCAAGAACCTGAACTATCTGCTAATTTCAGACAAACAGAAAGCTTCCCTGTGTGGATCACATCAAAACTCTCTCCATTAACTGTCTTCCATGAGAGTAAAATCCAGTCATGTCTGTTGCCATTGCTGTGCTCTGTTTTACTATGGGGACCACATCCAGATTTCTAGTTCTGCATAGTCCAGGCCAGTCCAGTGCTATTTGGCAGAGTCAGGCTCCTCCAACAGCCACCGGTGGGGACATGCTGGGGCGATGGGAGCAGGTTGGTGGGCAGTGTGTGTGTGTCTGTGCATGCCCCTCAGCTCCCCGTGACCTGGCCCTGCTGTTCGTGTGTGCAGAACGGGAACGTGTGCTGCTCGGTGGACGTGGAGTGTCTGCACAATAACTGACTGCCCAGGCTGCCCCGTGCCGAGGGAGGAGCTGCTGGATGGGGAGCACCTGCCCGGGATGCCTTGGCATTCGCTCCAACAGACACTTCAGAGCCTCCGGCCGAGCAGGATGTGTGTGTGGGAGTTGCCTTTGGGACCGATCACTGCCCATCCTCGCCAGCCTGTCCGGGACTGAGAGCACAGCACACGAGTCCATGGTTGCTACAGTTTGCAGTGTTCTAAATTACACACTTCTCCTGGCAAGAAATTTGCAAATATGTTTAAATTATTTCATGGGTAAACTAATGCTGTACTTTTGGTTTAATTTGTGTCCTGACAACATTGCTAGAATTCAGCTCTTCTTACTTTGAGTCTAGACTTGACAAACAAGACAGCCTGTTGTGGTTTTTGTCCCATGATATCGCATACTTAGTTCCAAGGTCCCTGTTAGATGTATTTATGAAAATATGTATGTATGTACAGTCAAATTGCATAGTACTTATATCTCACAGCTGTCCAACATTTTAAAGCATTCAAAGGTATGGACAGAATGGACATAATCAAAATAAGTCCATCTTAAAAAAATATGAAATTAAATGCCATCAACTCAATGACATGGCAGAAAAAGCACTTTCTTCCCTGAACACGCAGAGCAGCAACAAGACGCCGATAGTGAGAGCTGGAACTAAAACCACATCTCTCTGCCAGTTCAACACATGTTCAGGAACAGAATCACTGGTCATTAGCAGCATTCTGTTGGGTAGAGTTCCTCTGGATTCTACAGTGATGAAACAGACCCCTTAAGATTATATAATTTGACTAGGGTAGAATTAGCTTGCATTTGTAACACCATTGATGAGTTCAGAGTTTTTCCTCTTTTGTGTTTGCAGTAATAGTGATGTCTGCCACCCCCAGGTGCTGCTCCCACAGAGGCACCTGTACCAGCAGCAGGAGGGACAGGAGGCCTTGGCACTTGGTAACGTCCATCACCCAGAACAGATTTTATCTTTTCCTATTTTATGGCATTCAAAACCACCTAGTTTTCAGTTTGCCACATTGTTGAGTACCTAAGTTTAGACAGAAATAAAACTTAAAGCTCCTGGACCTGTATGGAGTTTAGAGTTTAGAGTCTCTTTAATTAATGTCTATTTTTTCATGAGGCTAGAAAGTTTGTGGCATTAGAACAAGAATATATTTCTGTGGCGATGCACCTACGGCTTAAATGTCACGTTTTTAAAGTGTTATTTTGTTCTGCTCATTGTGTAGTGGTTTTTTCCTTATTGTTTATCTCATTACACACACTGAGTATATGGAAAAGATTGCAGGAACAAGCATAGTGGCTACAGTTTGGAAAGTCTGCATTTGTGAGTTTTTCATAGTTTCATGCAGAAAATGTGAAAATGATTAATAAGAATGAAGTGTGACTATACAGTGAAGAAATTAGTTGTCTTTTCAATTAAGTACTAATGTTTTAAGGGGACAGTGGCAAAGAATATAAAATTACTTTAATCATTCAGACAACTTCATTCCCATTTTTAAACAGGTTTTGTTTTAGTTAACAGGTTTGTGTGGTAAAGTTAAATTGATTTCCTTAAAATGCCCCATCATTTTCAGCTGCTAATGTATTGACTCTATTTGCATTGCCCTGATGATTGTGTAATAAGGGAAGGAGTTGTGTTTTATATGATACTCAAAGGATGTTTGTAAATCATAATGTCAACTCATTTTGTATATCACATTGTAAAACCCAACGGTAATTCAGTTGGATAAGATACCCAGTGGGCTGAGCTATAAAGGGGAATGGTTTAAAATTTGTGGGCATCTAAATAAACTCCTCTGTACAGATTGCTTTCCCTTGGTTTCATTATCAGTTAGAAATCACTCATCAGTGGCCTTTCCAGTTCCAGCTCCTGATGTTGCAAAACTGAGACAGTTTGCCCAGAGATGTGGCATCAGAGCGGTAAGAAATATTTCATTTATACTTACTCAGACAAAATGGTGTATTCCACTCTGGCATACTGACCAATTTCTGAAGCCCTGAGAATGGGAATAAAGACAGTGCAGGGTCTTTTCCCTTTTATTTGGTAGCAGTGAAGCCCTTTCCCTTCCTGGAAGCTCCAGACCTTGTTAAGATCACATTTAACAGGAGCACAGAAGTTCACGTTTTTCCACTGTACAGACCAATTTTCTTCCAGAGCACAAATGCAGATTAATTCACTAAACCCCTTTCAGAGCGTTTTATGCAGCATTATGTGTCATTATCTCCAGAGTGATACCGCCTGAATTGTTTACACAAAGTCAAAATATTGACACAGGCCTGTTTATGTTGCATTTTAAGCAGTTGCCCTGACTGAGGAACTTTTCCTTAGGAAGCAATTTCATCTCTAGTCACATCACACCTACTACAGAGTGCTCAGGAGCCCCAGCCCCAGCTCAAGCAGCACACTGAGGAGGAAAATTCAATTCCCTGTGTTTCTGTGGGACTAAGGTAAGCAACAACTTTCAAAACTTATTTTTACTGATGAAATTCCCTATTAACATATGGACACTACAATGAAAATGCTGAAAAAAAAATAATGTGTATTACAATAATCTAAGAAAATTTTCCTCTCTGTGAGATGGACCTTCTCTCTGCTCAGGAACATATATATATATGAGATGTATATAGTATCATATTAACATGAGGAGGACTACCACTCTAGCTTCTGTGAAAGGAAACTTGTTGCTAGTTAAGGGACTTGGTCAAAGCTCCCACTATAGGCAAGGGGAATTTTGTAGCTGTTTCTACCTAGTGATCCTGTAAAGGAGTATTTTCTCCACAACTCTCCTGCTGACAAAAAACTGTGCATGAGTGAGAAACAGAAAATGAAAATTCCCGCTCTGGTGAAATGTCTTTGGCCTCCTCCTGTTGTCAAAAGGCTCAGCCTGGGTACTAACCCAGAACCTCGTGTTGTGTCCTGGGCGGGGAGTGACTTCTCAGCTCTGCTCCCCATGTGTCTGCAAACACCTGCTGAGCTATAGCCAAGGTCCTTCCCAGAGGTCCCTGCAGTGCTGACTGAGCCAGGCCAGGCACTGTTAGAGGCAAAGGAAAGTGGAACAGTTCCCCAGAGTGCTGAGTAACAGCCGAACTCACTGCAGGGGGTGTGGGATTTCTTGGAGCTTCAGAGACCCAAATAACAACTGTCTTCCAGTAAGAGCTGTCAGTGAGTTCTCAGGTATAACTGTGTACAAGAGTTAATTGATGACATCTTTTCAATCAGGTTGCAAATGACAACCAAAATATCTTTTTTTTTCCTGTTGCAGACAATAATGTTTCACAAAACAAAAGGTAAAATGTCAGGAGTGATTACAAATGGTAGAGTCGATTGTAACAGAATTAAATCATAACTCCTACGAGCAGTATGGGAATGTCTCACATCTAATGGTTCTTACATAATCATCGTTAATTGGGGGGTTTTAAACGGCCCCCATGATACAGCTTGTAAAATTTTAAGTGAGTGTTGTGATAAGACATAATTGTTTGAGGAACATGTTCTGCCAGCAGAAAAATGCACCTGCCAACAAGCTCCTCTTCCTCTTAAGGTGCAGCTTGGATGCTCAGTGAAATTTAAAGTGGTGTAAGGAAGACTCATGGTGGTATAAATAAATTAAAAAAAAAATTAAAAATATCCAGTCTGGGGTTTCTGAATGCTTGATATCCAATTCTCTGTTACTGGCAGGTATGAACAATAGTTATGATTCAGCTGGTCACTGACCTCAGAGGTGTTATGGAGCTGCTGCTGTTGCAAGTAAGGTGCTATTACTGCTGGCAGGTGCTACCAGGAGCATTTCTGGCTGTACTGCCAGTGGGGGGCCCCACAGGTTCAGGTGTACCTGAGAAGGGTGTATATCAGTAAGTGATACAAAGGGTCAAATTCAAGGGGGTTTTAATGAAACCATCATCAGGAGACTGACAACATATGGACATGTGATGTCAAAAGTCATGCCCAGTGAAACAAAACACAAGCAAACATGAAACAAGGTCCCCCCAGCCATGTCTCTGTCATTTCAATTCTTTAGTGCTACTTCACTGCTGTGCAGTGGGAGAAGGGCAGTGAAGTCTGAGGGGTGGATTTGTGAGTGGGACCCAAAGCTGTGCTTCAGCGGTGCCTTACACTTGAATTTTTTATCCCTAAATTTGTACAGGAGATTGTTCCATTTCAGTGTTTTGATTGGAATTGAATGGTTCTAGGAAGGAAGCCTTGTTATGTTCTCTTTGAGACAGAAGTAGCTGCAGCAGGATGGGGACTGATTCAGGCTTCTTTTTTTGTGTGTGTCTCTACCCTGACAGGGAGAACCCCCTTGGGAAGGGGCACAGCATTCCCTGCCAGGGCAGTGTGTTCAGGAGGTGCTGGGGCTGCAGCCAGAGGGTCTGCTGGGCTGGCTGCTGTTTTACAGCAGTACATACAGTTGGGTTTGGTTGTCCTTCTCTCTGTAACTTCTTTCAAACGACTGGTGGTGTCACCTGTGCTCATTTCCTGGCCCAGAGCTCTTCATTACTGAGTGTCTGTGTGCCTGTACATGTGCACTGCAGATCCACCCCTGTGCAGAAGGGCTGAGAGGTTCTGCAGCAGGTCACAGCCTCACTCAAACACACAGCAGGGACCAGGGGCTTTTCATGAATTTAAACCAGAGCTGAAAAACCTTGGTTTCTAACAGTTGATTGCTGTATGGTTAAATTTATCTTTTCCCTCTCAAAAATTGGAAATGTATTTGATGTAATGGAGGGCTATTTTTGACAATTCCCTTTGGCAGTATTAAATATGCAGATTTGTTTGTCACTCAATATTATGCAAAATATTCATGCAGGTGCTGGAATGTGTGGGCGTTGCTGCTGTTGTGTCTCCACACTCAAAGCAGGAAATAGTTACTCAATATCTATGAAATTAGAACCAGAGAATCACCAAAACACCTTCAGGTAAGCACTGTTTTTAAGGGTAAACTTACCTGTTAAGGTGAGGATTAAAGAAAGCCAATTATGTATTTTTAAAGTACATTTGCAGCTGGAGAGGTGATTTTTCAGCCTGATCACAGGTTTGGCCTTTTACTAGCTAGTAATCAACAGGTATTACTAAATTGTCTTTTGAATTTGAACATATTTTAATTCTACTTAAAACAAAAAGTGGTTGTTCTTTCCTTTACAGTTTGTTAGTTACTTTCCTTGGTTGTTTTGCTGATCCCTCAGGCCTTCCCATCACAACAGTCCTGCAACCTAAACAGGGACCGAGCAGATAATGTGAAAACCAAGCAAAAGAGATATTTGCTCTCATGCCTATAGTAAAAGGAAAATTGGAACCATAATTGATATTTTTTCATTTAAATGGCACCTTTTTTGTTTTATACTAGTCGTAGATAAAATTAATGCATACTCTGGACCTCAGTGTCAAAAAGCCTGTTTTCACTATTAAAGCAAGGCAGACCAAACCAGTCACCCAACTTTCAGGTATCTTTTGTTAATGATGCCTCATTTAAGTATTTACTCTCTCAAGGAAGAAGGGAACTGTATCTCTGGCATTTGAAAGAGATACTCTGGCTCCAGAGTGTCCCTGAGCATGGTCTGTTCCGTGTCCTTCCTGCCTGGAGTTCCCAGAACTGGCTCAGCACTACGGGAAACCCATTCAGTGCACCGGAGCACAGCTGTATCTGAGGCCAAGTTGATGGACTGGCAGAAGGCAGGACAAGTGAGCCTGTAATTAGGTGAGTCTGAGAGCAGCCTCACATCAATCCTTACCCCAAGCTTGGGTTCCACCAGGAGCGTCTGGGGACATGGTGGAAATCACAGATATTGGCTGCAGCTCTGTGTGCCTGTGGAGTTCAGGGGAGTTAAGCTGAAGGTTCCCTGTGTCTATTGCTCAGCATGAAAGTTCAAAGCTATTTCTCTTCCTGAATTAAAGCATTCATGTAAGATAGATGGGATTATGGTGTGTACATATATATCCCCTACAATTGGAGAGAAAAGAAATTACCCCTGATGCCTTTTTCACCTCTGAGTAGCCATCTCGTTCTGTGTCAATTGGCAGTGTTTGAGATACTATTTACAGAGGAGCTTTTCTGGTGTGAGTAATACTATTTCAAGTGAAAATAGATGGATGTCATCTATTTCAGGAGAGTTGATCCACTGCGAGGATAGCAGTGAGAAATGTCAGTCCCACGTGTTCAGAAATTACACCCCAGCTGGGCTAAGATTAAGAGCTAACCTTTAGAGAAATGTGTGTGTTTGAAAAGGTACCTCTGTCAGTGATCCAGGCTGCTCAGTGCTGACTTGCAGGATTACTTTCAGGAATAATGTAAACAAAGTTGAGTGCGGAGACAAGGACTCCACCACGAGAATCCATAGGATTGATAGTGAAGACATTTATTTCACACAACACACAGGTTATATAGGGTTACAGATACATCTTATTGGTTAAAGGAATCACAACTCAAGCACGTTAGAACTTTTAATTGGATACAAGCTCATATCTCACAAGCTCCAATGTTTACATTATCTCATCCTGATGTTTTGAGGTTCTGTGTCCGGAGAAGCTAGGCCTAGAGGCACTCCCGTAAGAATGTACTGTTAAGGAGTAACCCAGGCTCGTTAGCAAACACCAGGTGTTCGGCCTTGCATATTTTCTCAACCTCTCTTGCTGGCATATCAGCAAAATTCTCATGACTTAGATCAGCAAGCTTCTCAGCCTGGAGCAGCTTAGATTGTTCATAAATCCACTTTTCTGCAATAAATCTCTCAACATCAGGAAGGCACAGAAGGCACCAGAAAAGCAGATGCCCCATGCCATGAGGGGACAACTGGGAGAACAGGCTGGTGTTTGGAAAGGAGTGCAACATGGTGCCTGCACTGACCAACTTCCCTTTCAGTGGTTTGCTCTGAATTTATGCCCAAGGGTGACTGTGCCTAAGCGTAAGCAGGAGCAAACCAACCTGTGAGCACCCTGTCCCCAGCACCCAGAAAATGAGAAAGACATCCTAAAGGGAAGCACAGTAAGTCTTTGGCACTGAGCAGACATTTAGCAATTTTAGTCCATAATGGGAATGCCACAGTAAAGGAACAGTGCCAACTTCATAGCACTGCCTTTGGTGCAGCAGAACTCACTGTGCCCTCGAGTCATGGTGTGGCCTGACTGCACTGTGGCACAGCATTCAAGGGCATGCAGAAACATTTTTATGCAGAAAATACATCCTGCCCAAAAACATGTCTTTCCACAGGTGTAATCAAAGCAGGATAAATCGATAGCAAAACAGTACATTTGAAAATTTGTCATGCATGACTGGCCTGTGGGATTGTCAGATTTTACTGGAAAACAGATCAAATCATATGGGATAGCTTGAAAATAAGAGATTCAGGAGATTCAGGGAAGCCTCTCAGATAGTTCAGAGGTGGTAAAAAAATTGCAGATTTTACAATTGCAGAATTGTACAAAAGATTCTGGTTAAAAGATCCTGTATTTATGGAGTGATGTTTGGTAATTGAGGCAAAAGAAATCATTATGTCAAAGCTTGCAAATGGAGGGAGAGAACCAAAAGAAAAGTGTTGTGACAAGTAGCAGGAACTCCAGAATGAGATTCCTGCATTTTTTATGACATGAGAGGACTGCCTATAGCAAAAATAAATGGTTTATTAAGCCCAGGCTGGCACCAGATGCAAAGAAGAGGTAACAGTTCAGAAACTGGAAAGCCATTATCAAATCTGTAATGGGACATCACTGAGTAATCGAGGTTATAAACATTCCTGTGGCTTTCTGCATGAGTGAAAAGTGCAGCTGAAATCCAGCAAATAAAACTAATATTGCTTAATGTTGGAAATACTACATCATTGGGCAGTTTAAATTAGAAGAGGAGTGTGCAAGAGAAACACGTGGGTTGGAGAGGCAGGTGAGAGCACCCCAGGCAGTGATGCTTTTAGCAGAGACAAATGAATTTGTGAAGCTGGTGACACTAAACGTGGAAGTGATTTATAGGAAAGGCTCCTAAGCCAAGGAAACAAAAAAGCTTAGTCCAAAGGAGTCAATACACCAAAATACTATGAATTTTTGTTTTTGTATTTGTCTCTAGAATGCAGACACTCCAGGTTTGAAACTGCTTCAGCCTTCTGTGCTGTGATGTTACTCAGACAATAACCTGCCCTGGCCACTGCAGCAGGTCCAGGAGCAGAGCGTGGCTCTGGAGCTGATTCCCCCTGAGAGAGAGGCTGGTGCCAGGGTGGGGTGGGAGGGCAGAGCAGCCCCCAGCAGCGTGGCATTCCCAGCTGCCTGGCTGCAGCTGGAGGGGCAGGATTTACTGCTGGAGCAAAGGGCTGCAAGTCAGTAGGGCAGGGCTGGGTTCCTGAGTCTGCACTTCTCATTCCTTTGTAAGGAGCAGCCAGCTCACTGAGCAACCAGTGACTCTATTGGCAGCTTAGAAGTGATTGCTGGAGCCTGCAAGCTTTGTACACCCCAAATTAAGTTCTGCTGGCAGTTCTGCCTTCCTCAGCCCACATCCCAACAGTCATCCCTGACAGTGTCCCTTCGCCATTCCATGGGATGCCTGGGACTCCCCAGTCACAGTGCAGTTCTGCCCAAGTCGCTCTCAGACGTTGGGTATTTAACACAATGGTACCTCAGAAGGGTGCTGAGGTCTCCAGAGGGTTAGTGGGGAGCAGCAGGTACCTTTGAGGGGCTCTGCAGGGACTCCTGGGTGTGCACACTGAGGCCCACAGGTGAGCTGAGCTGTCACTCTGGGCAGAGCTGAGCAGGGAGGGAGCTCTTCAGAGAGGGGTCAGAACTGCTCTCAGCTACACATCTTGAGCCTTCTCCAATTCAGTGATTTATGGTAATAATAAAATTGCCATGTAGGATCTAATAATGTAATAGATCATGGAATCACAAACTCTGCCTTTGAAAGGTAAACAAAATGTTTTTCTGGCAAGGTTGTAACAGGGAGCTACAATTTGTCTCTCTCTGTGGAGTTTCTGCACAGCCTAACCATTCACTTATTTAAATGCTGAGGCAATTAGAAAGCTTTTGATACCACTTTGTCTTAGAGATTAGAAGGCAAATTGTTTGTTAGTATGGCAGTAAAGGCTTTGCTGCAGCAGAGCATGCTTTGCAGTGATGGAAGCAGATGGTTCACCAAGTTACAGAATAAGAACTGATTATTGATTTGCTATCCTCTAACAACATCAATGTCGAGCGATAATGTACTGTACTGCTTGTTACAGAGTAAATAGCTATTTTTATATTACTTGCTTTCTTGCAAATTGGCTACTACCAGGGAAGGGAAAATATATGGCTGTCTAATACCTTGAAGCAGTAAACAAATTGCACAGGGGGAACATCAGTGAAGCTCTGAAGAACACTCACTGATATTTGTAGCTTCTGCCTCTGTCAAAAAACTCCAAAAGTTCACAATGTCCTAATACCAGAGACAGTCAAAGCCTTGTTGCTTTACCATTTACTTGTAATACATATGATCAGTTTAGCAAAATACTGAGTATGTTCTATTTTAGCAGAACTCCAGAGCACAGGACTTTTAGCAGCCAATGAGCATACAGTGACATATTAGGTTCTTTATTGTTCTCTTTTGGCTTGAAGAAAATTCTAGAAGGTTAAAAATGCAGCCAGAAGCAGGAGCAATATAGTTCAAGGTGACTATGTACCATGTATGAATAAATAAATATGCAGTAAGTATTTTGCCTCATATTCTGGGAGCTTTTAATAGCTTTCCCCAGTTCAGGCAGAGAAGGGGAAGGCCATTATCTCTTGACAAGGTTGTTTTCACTCCAGCTGTTGTTCCTTGAAGAAAACAGACTTACTGTAGGTCAGTGACATGTACCTGTTATGATTAGTGCACCCGAACTGTGGAGGGCATCAAACTCTGGTAGATTTTTCATTGTTGAGTTAATTCAGGTTTTGATCATTGCCCCTGTTGCAGGTTACACACAAACGTGCTGGGTGCTGGCCCAGCCTGTGGGTTGCCTTGCTGGGTGGTGCCATCCCACTGTGTGTTCCAGGGAGCAGCCTGGGCTGGGCACTGCTGGGGCTGGCAGGGGCTGTGCCCAGCTGTGCTCTGGGCTGGGCACTGCTGGGGCTGGCAGGGGCTGTGCCCAGCTGTGCTCTGGGCTGGGCACTGCTGGGGCTGGCAGGGGCTGTGGCTGGGCACTGCTGGGGCTCAGTGACCCTGGGGCTGGCAGGGGCTGTGCCCAGCTGTGCTCTGGGCTGGGCACTGCTGGGGCTCAGTGACCCTGGGGCTGGCAGGGGCTGTGCCCAGCTGTGCTCTGGGCTGGGCAGTGCTGGGGCTCAGTGGCCCTGGGGCTGGCAGGGGCTGTGCCCAGCTGTGCTCTGGGCTGGGCAGTGCTGGGGCTCAGTGACCCTGGGGCTGGCAGGGGCTGTGCCCAGCTGTGCTCTCCACCAGCCTGTGAAGCCCCACAAGGCATCTGCAGATGTGGTTCCCGTGTCTGAGAGCTACATGGCTTGTTCTGCCTGGTACAGGTATGGGAAAGGTTAATCAGGCACTGAGAAAACAGTGGGGAGAAGAGAAAAACACTTTTTGCAAAGGAAAGGATCTGTCTTTTCATGGTATTAATGTCCACTGAGGACAGGAGTCTTTTGCTCTTCTGTGATTTCTTCCCGAGTGTTTGAATATGGTGTTTTACAGCGAGCTCAGGAAGGCAGTAAGCTGTGCTCTACTCCTGTGCCAGAGGGAACACAGGCAAGTTATTGGGAGATAATATACTCACTGATTAGGTAATAACATGGCAAAGCAAATAAAATATTTTATGACCAATTTAAATAGCAATGGATTAAAGTTCAGGAGGACTGGGGATTAAGAAAAGGGACTTCATCTGGTCAAGGTAGATAGTGGCCATTAAACTGTCCTTTGGAAGATGTGCTGAGCTTGAAATAATAGGAGAGTATCTGTGTGTGTGTGAGTTTCCATACCTTGTTTTTCCTAATAAAATGCAGTCTCAAGCAATTCCTAAACTGTGCCTTCCTCTTCCCTGTCTCACTCCCTCCCCTTCCTCCCCCCACACCACTGGCTTCCTTCAGTCTGCTTATGGACTTTAAGTGGGAAATAGAAGTTAATTTAGTGCTTATGCTGTATTTAAAATGGTGAAATACCCAAATCTAATTATACAGGGAAGATAACAAATGCCACCTCACTGGTGCATTGCCATCAGCAATGTCCACCCTATCTCCCTTTCTTTGCATCTCTTACAGTGGCTGCAGCCAGGCAGGGAGGGGAAAACTGTAACAGCACTTATAAAACTGTAACAACACTTGTGCACAAACCCATCTCTCCCTACTGTTGTACATTTAGAGTGCTCAGGTTTACAGCAGATCTGATTGTGCTAATTAGAATGCTGCAGCAAAGCCTTCCCTGCTACTGGTGCCACACTGATAAATCCCAATGCAAATTTGAAAAAAAAATGTTGATTCATGTCTTAAGTGCATCTTTTTTAAGCCATGCAATTTTTTGAAAGTGCACTGGGATTTCTTTTGAAGCACTTCTTGACTTTTAATAAATATATCAAAAGTGCCTTAAAATACATCACAGCTAATTTTGCTCTCCCACAAATCCATCACTGTTTATTACCTTTTAACTAATACACCTTTTTCCACAACAGAGAGGAAATGATTCAAATCTCTTGATGGTATGTTTTTCTTTCAGTTTTCCTAGTTGTCAGTGTTTAGGGGGGAAATAATCACCTGATATATCAGCCTTAAAGGGAAGAAGGACAGGAATGTGTTTGCTCACACACCTGGGCTGACTGGATGTAATATACCTAAAGACAGCAGGTTAAAGGGTGGTACTGCAGCAGCTCACAGTGCTCTGTGGCAATTCAGAAACCCAAATTCCTATGTCTGGCTGATTCCTGGAGAGCTCCAGGACTTAAAACCAACCCTGACAAACACTGGGAGCTCACCTGGGGCTGGTTTGCATTTCTGCTGCCTCCTGTGAGCTGCTCAGGGCAGTTCATGCAGGGAGAGAAATCCCTGCAGTTCTGAGTGGTGCTTGGACCTTTAATGGCATTCTGTTACTGCTTGGCAAGTATGGTATGATTTGCAAAAATCATTCTGTTGCTTAATCCTCTTCAGTGCCAAGGGTTATTAGGAAGGCACTGCAGACAAGAGGAGAAACTGGAAAGTCTAATATGTAAGGGCCTGAATGAGAGAATCCTCAAGTGGCTTCAAAATGATGGAATTTTTTCTTTTAACCTGTGGTAAATTTTGGAATATCAAAATAGATACCATAAAAAATTAGGGTGACCCCTAGCTGAGTAATCCTTTCACTTAAATCTTGATAAAAAGCACAGGCAAATGACAGCAGAAACTGATTGCTGCCTGTTGCCACAGCACCCAGATGGATGCAGGGAATTGTGCTGGGGTTTAAGAAATAATCTGAGTTTCTTTCCCCATATGCACGTCTAAGACATATCTCCAAGGCACATATGTGAGATTTCCTTGGTTTTGCTCTATGAAAACTTTGTCGTCTATTACACAGTTCAAAAGAGGAGGAGAAGAACCTTTATTTCGTGGAAAGAAATGAGGCAGTGAGTTAAGAGCTGTTATTTAGGGCTTGTCATCTTTGCTCCCTCTGCCCGGGCTCAATAGTGCCGGGTTTGGGGCTGTTGCAGGCAGCGTTTGTGGCTGGATGTGAGCTGTGACAGACAGCTGATGGGAATTTCCCAAAGGAGCTGCAGCTTCTTAGTGCTGTTTGGCTGCAATGCCCGTGAGCCCGGCTCTGGCGGGGGAGAGAGGATGTGTAGGAGGGGAAGGCTGGATGGCAGCGAGCTCGCTGGATGATGCACGCGTTAATTGGTGCTAATGTGCCTGGGATGAGCTGTGCCCGCAGCGATGGAGCCTGCGATCCCCAGCGACGGAGCTGCCGTGTCAGGCTCCGGGCAGCGTTCCGGGGCGGGGGGAATAGCGGTTTCCGAACGGGAAGCAGGCAGCAGCTTCAGTGGGAGACACTGGCTGACAGGGAGCTCTGCAGGTGCTCCGTTGTCCCGATCTGAGGAGGACACGCGGCCGCCGGACGGTGACAGTCACCCAGCCCTTCCTCAGCTTGCACAGGAGGTGCGGAGGGCACTGAGACCTGCGGGTGTCACACGTGGGTTGCGATGGCAGGGGATGGCCAGAGTTGCTGCATCCCCCGGGAAGCGGAGCAAAGCCTGGCACACCCGGGCTAACGGCCTGGAAGGGGCAGCCCGAGGGCAGCTACCCGAGCTGGGCAGTCCGGTGGGAGGTGGCAGAGCCCCAGAGGGTGGGTGGGCTGTGCTGCCCACCTGCCCTGCAGGCTCTGCTCCCCATGATGGCCCCCCTGCAGCTCTGGCGGTGGGTGAGCACTGCCCGCCGTGCCGTGCCGTGCCGTGCCGTGCCGTGCCGTGCCGTGCCGTGCCCTGCCCTCCCTGCAGGGAGCGTGCGAGGGATGGAGGGGCTCCCCCTGTTCGGGTAAAGGCGATGCACAGCACTGAGGAACACCCGTGGTGTGTGCAGGGCCACCCAGCTCAGGCTGAGCCATTGCGGTGTCCCCAGGTGCCTCAGTGTCCCCAGCCTGTCTGCAGGAGCTTCCCAAGGAACACAAGTTCTTGCTGTCCAGAATGAGAGGTTAGAAAAACCAACACCCAAGCTATAAAATAATTTGTCACCATTATTTTTTAAATAATCATAAGTCTCATAAGTGCAGCGTGGACTGGCTGGTAGCAAACAGAAGCCCATGCTTTGTGCAGGATGATTATTTATTTATTTTACAGAGCAAAATCAAGGCTGTCAGCGACTTGGATCTGATTTCACATTTATTTTTCATAGTTTGTTTGCTTAGTAGCTCTGCAGTAAGACTGAGTAGTTAAATCAGTTATACATAAATTCAAAGACGTGTTCTTCATTTTAGATATTCAGACTTAATTGGATTTAAATCAGATTAAAAAGTGACTTCTAAGGGAAAAATACCCCCAAGCATGCAAAGATGGTTGCCTTTTTTAACTTATCATATAAATGGCAGTAGAGATTTCTATCTTGATAACTTTCATTCCCTGTTACAGCTTACAATTCTATTTAACTTTCAAAGTAAATACTTATACATTAAAATGTTAGCAGGGCAGAGTGGGAGGAAGTCGCTGACATATCTTTTTAAGAATAACCTGTTTTCTAGTCCAGAGTGTTTTCCTCAGATTCTAATGAAATTTAAAACTTAAAACATTATGAAAGGAGGTCATTCTATGATTTTATTTAATATATTAATTGCTGTGAAAATGATGTAAGGCAAGCTGTATTAAAACCATGGAAGAGACTTGGTATCTCTCCCAGGAGATGGCCTGGTAGATCCAGATAGTGTCTCCCTTGGGGTTTAAGGGACTGTCAGGGTTTTAATTACAGGCTTGGGCCACATATATAAATATGAATTACTGAATAATGACAGGCTGGGTTGGGAGAGTTTGGATGAGACGGAGCAGTTTTCAGTGCTATGGCAGCAGTTTGGGATCTGCAGAGATGACATGCATGACCCCAGCAGAGACAGATCCTTGCAGAGGACAGAGCAGCACTCGGCCCTCCCTGTCAGGCACAGCCTGTGCTGCAGGGCAGGAGCACTTTGCTGCCTGGCCTCTTCCTGGTCACTAAATTGGAGTGTTTGTGACGGGCATGTGGGCAGACAGGGAGCTGCAGCATCAGTGTCTGCAGCCCTCCAGCCTCCTCGGGATGCAGCAGGGTGAGGCCTTGAGGCAAAGTCAGGCACTTCACCATAGGCAAGGCAGGATGAATGTGTGGCTGTCAGAGGACAGAGCAGGGATCTGTATCTGGGTAATTCCCCATCTGGACTGGCACAAGGCTGGGGAATTCCAGACACCTCCCCCAAAAGGTGTGTTCTCTGCAGGGCTTGGCAGGGAGCACCACTGCAAGGATGAGGGGAGGCAGAAGGAATAGCTGCTGACTCCCAATGCCCATGCTCATCTCCCATCAATTATTTAGACAGGAAAGATTTACATGAAAATTAATCATTAAATTTGGAATTGCTGCTTTACATCAATAATGAAATAGCTGTGCCAAATACAAACAGATAAAGAGAACAGGATGAGAAATCATCCTTAATACACAAAAGGAGAAGTAATGTTTTAATGAAAACTATAAAGCTCATTACTGCTTTAAGATGGAGGGTTACTGTTAGTGACCTAAAATAGAGAGCCAAAAGTGAAACCTCATGTTTAATCTATCATAAGTGATGTTGGCATATTCAGATCTTGGGCTGGAATCTGCTGCATTTCATAAGCCAGTAATGCTAGGTACCAAAATAATTTTCCTGCAGTCAGGGGGTTGTCTTTCAGGTGTGTGTCCAGAAATACCACAGTAGACACAAAATTTCAATATTTTAACTTCTTCAGTTGTTTAAACCAATTTTATCAAGTATATTTCTTGGCAAAAGAGACTGATACTAAGCCTACAAAACCCCATTTCATTGGTAATATTCAAATTATCATCAGTTGCTGTGGTTAAAATGCTGGGGGAAGGGCTTGGTATACTTCCCAAAAACACTGTAACCTCAGACTTTAGTTTCTTTCCCCACCACCTCCCAGGTAAACTTATAAGGCTCCTGTCCAGAAAAAGACATGTGGAAAGCATGGAGAATAAACAACCTGTGTGCATCAAAATCTGCAAGTAAATCCAATGAACTCATGATTCATTTCAGTAACATGGTGTTGGTGTTATAGATAGAATTTCTGAATGCTTGCTGTTGAAAAAACTGCAAAGTAAGTCAGATACAGCACTGACCTAGAAAGCTTTGAGATCCTGCAGTATATTTGGTAGTACAAGTGCTTTTCTAATTTCATTTACTTTTAACTTGCTGGTGGATCTTTTCAAAGTGTTGTCTGTGATAGGATCACCTTCAAAGGCACACTGTGGCCTACATGTGTGAATATAAAGCAGTAAGGAAATGGTAAGTGTGACAAAATAACTTACATAATTTTGAAAGTTATGCACTGCTCCTTGACCTGCTCCAACTCCTTCATTTCCTGTTGTTCTCATTTTGATCCAGATTTGTCTTGCCATTTCCCTTCTGTGTGCCACCGGGTCTGTACCTGTGGTGAACGAGAAGGAAGACAAGCGTGAAGTCAATTCCACTTGCTGCAGTTCCCCAGCCTTTAAAAGGGAAAGAAACTTCTTCCATTTGCTTTGCAACCATGAACCTCATGAGGTTCATTAATTTCTCAAGAGGAAGTAAGTTCTGGTGATTTGTTCTCCAATTTATCACTGTTTTCCATTCCCCTTTCAGGTGATAATTCCCCCTCTGCCCTCGCTTGGGTGAGCCCCTGGGGAGGGCACCTCTGGGCTTTCTCAGCTGGGGCACAGCTGAGCAGGACACAGAGGGGGTTTGGCTCAGTTGCTGCTGCAGTTGGCCCCCCATGGCTGCAGGGGCACGGGGAGCAGGGGCTGTGTCCCCCAAGAGGGAGCAGCTTTGCTGGGTTTGCTGGGCACGGATGTCACTGGGCTGGCACCTCCCTCTGAGTGGCATGAGGAGTGCTGGGCACAGCAGCCAGCCAGGCACTGTGCACATCGAGGGGAGTTGCAGTCTGCTGTTTTAGCAGAAGGAAAACACAATTGGGTGAGGAGCTTTCATTAATGGGGCCACTTTATTAGCAGCTTTTGGTGGGTGGGCGGGCTGTGGGTGTGTGAGATTTAGAAGATAATCAGCCTGCATTTTTATCTCTAGTTAAAACAGTGGAATGGAAAATTATCTTATCTCCATAAACTGCTATTTTTCACTCAGTAAATTATTTTGCCACCCAAAGCAGATGCCACACAAAGAGTTGTGGTTGGGAGGCATGTGGTTATTTATCTCGGTCAAAATGTCTCAGTTAAAAAGCTATCAGGAGGAGATAATAAAAATAAATACATATGGCATTTGGCTAGATGAATACAAGATTATACTAAACAGAAACACATTTCTAAGAAGAATAATTGTAACTAATTAGAAATCTTCAGTTATGCTTAGAGTTGTAAGAAAGTGAAATCAAATTTAATTATGCAAGGTCCCAGTTGTGCCAAAGGTGTTATAAAGAATGTCTTTATGGAAACATTCAGTATAACAAACTGGCTCATGTTGTTATTAGTGTGCTCAGTTCCCCATTTTCTTTATATCAGTTTGAAGTTTAATGATGGCATTTTTAGGGCTAATTACCAGGAATCTGCACAGCACTCACTGGATAGTCACCCAAAGGCTGACATTTTGGGGAGGCAAAAGTTGTTGGTAACTCCGAAGTATCTTTGACTAAACTCTTTGTATCCAGATGCTTAAGTGGGAGCTGTGCCCACAGTTCCCTTGGAAGCGTAAGCAGTGAGGGTTGTGCCTTCCTTCCTGCTGGCCAGCCCCAGGATTTACTGCGAGGAGCTCAGCACTGCACTGGGCTGTGCTCAGTGGAGGGTTGGTTACCTTGGGGGACAGGAGTGTTCCAAAGGCTGGGAGCAGGGAAACCTTGGCAGGGAAGGCAAACAGTAGCCTTAGATGTTCCCTGACAATGGGTTGTTTGGCCATGCTGGGAAGGAAAGCTAAGTCTTCACAGTGCAGATAAAAATCCTAATACACAGTGAGAATATCATGCATTTCCTGCCTGAGGAAAGGGTTTGGGCTGGGCAGCCCAGGTCATGAACCAAGGGCTTTTCCAGCACTGCTCACTGTGTCCTGGCCTGGGAACTCATGGTCTCCCATGGTGAGAACAGATCTTGGGTACAAGTTTATTCATGGAGGAGCACTGATCATGAGAAAATGCTATGCTGTTAGAGGGATGTGGGAAGATTGATGGAAAAAAGCCCTGTTAGTTTGGGAATTGACACACAAGTCAGGTATGGTTTCTGGATTAGGCTGTGCTGCCCAAACCACTATCCCACTCTTCTCTGGCAGCTCTGTTCCCCACCACAGCCCCTCTGGAGGTGATGCTAACAACATGGATAAATAAAGCTTTCAATACATGCAAGTCTGCCCACTGGTTTTGTCAGGCCCTGCAAGGGTAAGTCTGTTCTTCCCTGTTATAGGAGCTTTTCATTCCAAGAGCACGATGTGATTCTCAGCCCCCAGGATGACTTTCCTGCCAGTAACACTCCCTGTAGGCCACTGCCAGGCTGTTTTGTCTTTAAACCCTCCTGGCCTGATACCCTGGGATGCTCTCTCTTCGTGCCCAGTTACCTTGGAGATAATCACAAGGCAGCCATCTCTTTTCCTGCTGCTTCTCTGCCCTGCTTTGCAGGGTCACAGTGAAGGGTTGGAGCTGGAGCTGACTGTGGGGCTGCCCCTTGATGAATGGCAGGAGGGGCTGGCAGGGACAACAGGCAGCCATGGCCAGGGAGGGACTTAGCCCTCTGCTCTGACACTTGGCACTCAGCCCCTCTGCAGTGCTGTGGGCTCCAAGCCTTGGCTCTCCGTCCCTCTGGTCTCCAGGGGTGGCATGTGGTTCAAACACACCTTAGAAGAGAACAGAGCTGTGCTGTGTGTGTCAGCCTTTAACATCCTGTTCCTGGGCTTCACACTGGATGGTTGGGCCAGGCAGCCAGGGCCAGGCAGCAATGCACAGCACAGGTATTTCCTCCAGAGGATCTGCAGGCACTGTTGGAAAAGAAGGGGTGGTTCCTGCTGCTGACAGAAACCTGGGGTGGACACTCTCACTGGCTCAGGAACCCACGATATAGATCCATCTGCAGCTGGACTGAGAACTGCAGGCTTCCCTTCTTACTTAATGGAGATGATGAGCTATTTTCAGGCATGACTCACCTGTCCTATTTTAGCTCTCTATTTTAGGGCATGATGAATTGTATGATGTCCATTTACAATTCAGGAGAGAGTCTAATCCAAGTAGCTGAGATGTGGACCTCTTAATTGATTTATTTGGATCAGTTATACCTGTCTGAGTAGGTCCTTAAAGCACTGGGTGCCTTCCAAGGCTGAAACCAAGGCACACAGTGGGAGAGGCAGTGCAGAAAGCTCTTGCTTTCTCTGCCCAGATAGCAGCATCTTTTCAGGTGCCACTTTGGCAGCCAAACAATTGAGTTGGCTGTGGTCATTTTGTGCTGTCAGAAGTATCATTGGTCCCTGTCTAGGAGCAATGTGGGCTCCATCTGCACAAGCTCCATCTAGCTGGAAAAAGAAAAGGAATTTTACTTGCCTTCCCTCTCAAGCATCTGCTGTTTTGTTGACAGATTCCTCCCTATCCCTTGCCCTCTCCCTGCCCTCCCTTCCCCTGTGGCCCTCTGTCTCGCCCCCTCTTGATGCAGCCAGACCTGCCAATTCTCTGTAGCTCCTCCAAGGTTGCTGATCTGCCTTACCTTTTGCTGAAACTCAGCCAAGAGGCTCCCTGGCATAGAGGCAAAAATATCAGCTACAGCTCAAGAGTGCACTGCTGTGGGACCTGCAGTAACAGCCCCTATAGCTGACGCCTCTGCCTCCACATGGTGTGGAGAGCTTGCTGTGGTTGGAGGAGGAGCAGGAGGGAAGGCTGGGTCATACTGAGCATTACTAAGCTTCTTCCTTCCCTTGCTTTTGAATCTGAAGGATTTAGCTTCAACTTGTTTCATCCCCTGTCACACCGTAGAGTTATCAGTGGCCTAAACCTCTGCTGGGTATGTATTTTATTCTCTGTTCTGACCTGGGTGTCCATACCAGCTGTCTAATGATGGTGTAGTGATGAGCTCCAGGATCTGCCATTCCTAATCTTGGTGTGACTGCAGCACCTGTTCTGAACTGAACTACCTGTGTACTCACACACCTTTCCATTTGCTCTCCTCCCACCTAACACAGAATGATGATTTGTTCTGCTCACCATTGGCATTTTGTTTCCAGACTGTCCTTCCAAGAGAGATGAAGAACTTGGCCTGTGATGAATCTGCAGAGGCTTTGGATAAAGGGTGAGTGTTGATCTTCGTGGATACGATTTCTTCTCTACAGGAGAAGTGCAGATGTCCAAGGGTGTGTAGGATGCAGAGAATCCACCTGTGTCACGTCCCAGGACTCTGATTCCCAGTCATCTGTCTGGGTGTAAGGAGCAGGGAGCACACACAGCGGGTTCTGGCTCTATCAGTTACTGAACATCCTAAATGTGTCCTGATACTGGAAGAATTTCTGTAAGAAAGCATAAAATACATGAGACACAAGTCGTTTGGCACACTTAGGAAGCTCTGCCCTACAATTCATTCCCCTTCTGCTTCTCATGTTGCTAATGAAACAGCTGCTCTTTGGTTTCAGGCTTTAACCTATTTTTAGATTCTTTTTATGCTGTTGGCCCTTTGAAATGCATGAATTGCTGCAAAAGAAAGCCAGTGCCATTGCTGGGAGGCAAGAGGAAGGCCTACAGGTGAAGTCATGTCTGGTAATGAGAGACTGTCTCACCTATTCATCTCCTCCTTCCCTTTATTTCTGAAAGCAGCCCAGTTCCCTTGGGCACATGTTTGCATCCTTTTCTGCTTTTATTTAAACATTACAGTTATGTCAGCCCCAGCCCTTCATTAGCACAGCACCAGTGGATTAACTCCCTCCTTTGGGGTGACTTTTTTCACATCCAGAGTCCTGTTCCCAGGGCAGGAATGTGCTGGCCCAAGGTGGGAGAGGAAGTGGGGCAGCTTGGATTGCAGGGACAGAAGCTGGGGAACAGTGCAGAAAGAAGGAAGCTGTGAATGTAACAGGGAACAAGTGGAAGGTGGAATGTTTATTGGGTGAGCTCTAGACCCTGTTTCTGTGAGCTGCTGGGTTCTCACTGGGGTGTCAGACTTTGCCATTGTGCCTGCAGGGTTTTACCTAAAGGGATGTGGGTGGTCAAATAAAGTATGTCATCAGCTAAAAAGTCATTATCCTAATGACAGTGTTTGCCAGAGATACCAAATCCAGAATCACTGTATTGGTGTACACTCTGATCTGACCAACAGGTGTGGCTTTAAATATGCTACAAATCCCTGCTTTACTTGGTGAGTTACATACCACCTACAGTTAATTAGTGCACCCTAAACTAGCTTAAGCAGCAGCTCCTCGTGGGTTTGCAGTTGGTAGGCTGGAGGCCCTGCTGTGTCTCAGCTGACACTTAGGAACAGGCTGTGGCTGACTGACTGGAGTGGGAAGAATCATACCTAGTGTCTGGGTTGCAGTGTTGGCAACTTAGTAGTCTTTTCAAAATCTAAGCCAGACTCAGCAAATTCTGGTTGATTTAAAGAAAAAAAAAGAAAAAAAACCCAACAAACCCCTGCGGTATTTTGTTCCTTGATTTCTGAGTTCTCTCCTGAAAAATGTTCCTGAACTGATCAAACAATTTTATCCTTCCAGACAGACCTTTATTCTCATTGCTGCAGCCACTCTGCCCTGAGGCAGGGAAGGGGACTCTGCTCTGCATCCTGCACTGACAGTCCCACTGCAACTGAGTCAGCTCCAATCTCTCTGCTAAACCCTGGCTAGAGACAAGGAGTTAGCAACACAGAAAGAAAGCAAGGTTTGGCTTTCCTTTTGATGGTTGAAAAACAGGGTTTGACACCTGTGCTACAGAGAAGATCCAGCAGCAAAATGTGTGTGTCTCAGCTGAAATGGCAGCTGCTATTGCAGCTTCAAATGAGCCCAGTTACACAGAGGGAAGTTTGCACTCAGGAAATCAGCAGTTACCTGTGACATTCCTCGTTTGCTGTTGGCCTTGCATAGGTTCCTACTCTGGTGGAAGTGCATTTCAAGTTGAATGTTTGGGGGCCTCTGTATGTAATATTGCACAGATTGCAAATATCTGCCATGTTTTGCCCTGTTTAGATTGCAACCATCTATGGCACCTTATGATGTCATGTGTTCTTATTTGCACACTGGAGAATGAAATTTAGAAAGCACAGATTGTCAGATAGAGCATGGTTACAGAGTTAAATGGCTGGGGAAAATCATCCTCCCTAAGGCTGTAAGTGTTCATTCCTATCTCTTTTTCCTGCCCTCACTCTCATAATTTTAAAGTTGATCTTTAGTACCCTTGTGTGATAATTAGTGATCTTGGATGACCATGAGCCAAAATTTTGGGATACAGATCATCTCTAGTAACCCCAGGTAATCTTATCATCTGGTGATGCCAGATAGCTCCAAGCCAAAACCGTGGCATAAAGCTGACCTCTGGTAAGCCCACGTGTTATCTGACAGCCTCAAGTAACTCCGTGTGCTAATTAGTGACCTCAGATGACCATGAGCCAAAATTTTGGGGTAAAGGCGACCTCTAGTAATCCCATCTGTTGGTTGGTGATCTCAGTTAAGTCTCTATTCTCTGTATGACCTCAGATGATGCCCATGCCCCAACTGTTGACTTCTTCTGCCCCCAGACACACATGCTGTGCACGTGACTCTGGGCTCACCACGTTAACTCCTAGAGGTCAGTTCCAGATGCCCATATGGGCACCGACTCTACCTCTGCAGGTCATCTACACCTCTACAGCCCATCCTGTCTGGTATTTCTTTCTCAGGTGGCCCAGGGAGCCCGCAGTGTCCCTTGAAGTCACCTGGGAACCAAGTGTGGTTCAGGACATTCACTGAGGTCATCCTGATACACAGAAAGATTTTTTAGGCTCCACTGGGGCTCAAGAATTAGGGCCCACTCTCATGTTTCATCCCCTACTTGGCCTCTTGTGATCATTTGAGGTCACTTAGGTACCAGATGTGTCCCTTGGGGTGACCCAGGGTCAGTTCCTGCTGCAGTGGAACACCTCAGCTGCTCTCAGCTGCTCTCAGCTGCTCTCCTGCTCCAGTGTCAGGTGAAAGGAGTTGGACTGGATGAAACCACTGGAAGTTTGCATTTCATACTTGCCCTGGGTGCAGCTTTCAGGCAAGACCCTCTGAGAGGAGCACATGAAGAGCAAGAAGGGGGACCCTCTCACACCTTCCCCTCTACTCTGTCCCCAGCAGAAAGCTCAGTTTAGCCAAAATGAGATGTCAAATGTGGAGAACAGGCAGCAGACACAATTTCTTTCAGGAGATAAGGGTAAGAGGCAGCCTGTTTTCCTTAGGAAACTGTTACGAAGTTGGCACAGAGCAGTTTCCATCTCTGGGACCTCTTCACATCCCACATACTCAGTAAAGCAGTAGCAGAGTCTCAGTCCCTGCAGGACTCTGATTTCACCCATCACCTCTCACCACAGGGTCCTTTTCCCCTGGGCCTCTCATTGCTGGAGTTCCTCCAGCTCCCCATTGCTCACTGTCTGGTTTTGGCTACTAAAACCAGTTAGTGGGACCTTTACTTTCAGGAAGAAGCTACAAAGAGAATACATTTCCTGATATCCACACACACTGCTGGAGGAGCAGCAACACCTGCCTGGAGACCTTCTGCCCTGTGCAAACCCACCCTTGGTGCTGACCTGCAGCAAAGTCCAAGGCAAAACACCAGATCCTGCTCCCTTCAAATCCATGTCAAAACACATACTGACACTACTGCAACCAGTACATGACCATTTGATACAACACCATCATCTTCCAGTTTCAGTCCCCACTCTATGTTTAACAGGCTTGCTCATCCTTTCAGAAAAACTGCATTCTCGTGCCACTCCATCAAAACCAGTGGTCAGAGCAGAGCATCAGGTGGTGTCCTCAACTTTGAGTCTGCCAGACACTTCTTCAGAGTGCAACATGCAGGAAAGCCAAATGGCAGCTCCTCAGGCAAACTCTGGGCAGGCCAGGTCACACCAGTGGTGGTGGTTTAATTGAAAATGTTGGTCAGGCCCTTATTGAATAGTCTAGTTCCAGAGCAGACTGCTTTTCTTTACCATTTTAAATAGACATTACCACTGTGGTTAATATCTTTCATGGTAATTTTTCCCCTCCAGCAACTTTATCCTTAAATGATAAATACTCTGCTTTTCACTGGCACCTTTTCTTTTTCCTTGCTAGAACTGGATAATAAAAGACCCAGGAGAACCACGAGGCTGTGAAGGAAAAAACCAACAGAACTGGACCAAACAGCGCCCTGGTCAGCAGGAGGTCAGCAGATTCAGCTCCCAGCAACTGCCTGTCAGCCTGGAAATGCTGTGAATCTGGGCACCTGCTGCCTGCCCAGGCTGCCCCAGACAGAGGAATCTCTGTGTGTGTGGAGTTTGTGCCGGGGGAGGAGTGTTTCCAGGAGCCTGTCCAGCAGCACAGGGTACTTGTTGCTTGAAAAACATTTATCCATGAATAAATGTAGCCTGGGATTGTCCCACTGACCCTCTAACACCTCACAGCAGAACAGTCCTTTCCCTGCTGGGGCTGAGCAGCACTGCTCTGTCCATGCCTGCACTCACACCCCTGTGAGCTTCAGACTGGATGAGGAAACCAGGGATCACCCTAAACAGCCAGTGCTCCCTGCTGGGTGGTGTTTGTGCTCAGACAGGGCTAAGGAGATGGTGTTTGTACTTTGGTTACAGAATTACCACCTTACAGAAATCAGGGTTTGGGGAATCCCAGGTGCTCCTCTGGGACTCTGGGCTGGGTCTGTGTTGGCATCTCAGCTTGCAGGAGCTGGGGCCTAAAATTAGTGCCTCAGATAAAATCCTATGAAGTTGCAAGGCTGAAGGAAATAATAAATGGTGGAAGATACATGGAAAAGCAAATTCAGTGGGTTATTTTAGGGAAGTTGTAGCTATTCAGCCTTGTGAAAGGAAGAGCATTCATTGAAGAGGCACAGTGGAACTCTCTCCAATTTAAATGTATTGGTTGACTGAAGAGGGAACATTCACAGCAGATTTTTCTCCTATTAAACAAGTCCCAGCTGCTGCAACAGAAAATGTGCAGGGGAGTGGATCCAGCTGGTTCCTCCCCTGCTCTGGCCTTGCTGTGCTCTCAGAGTGTCTCAAAGGGTGCCCGAGGCTCTGCTCTCTGGTAAAAGATCCCAAAGGATGAGAATTCATGGTGACAACATCCCAGCTCCTCTCCTGCCTTGCTGTGACTTCAGGGGAATTTTCTTAGGGGTGTGGGATGCATTTCAGATATATCAAGAATATTTTAATACATGGAAAATTTCAGTCACACCAGGGCATCTCCAACTCAGAAATAGCTGGTTCTCCTCCTCTGCCACTTCTGCATCGATAAAGCTGCTATTGAACCTTTCAAACCTGATTCAAAGAGCATCCAAACTTCCTGGGAGCCAGGAATTACTAACTAAGAACAGGTTAAGCAGAATGGGTGTGACTAAGGGAGATCTCAAAATACAAACATCAGAGAGAGATTAGGAACAAATGAATGATACCAAAAACCAGTGGTTTCAGAACAGAAAAGCTTTCTGACAAAAACCCCAGTATAAGTGTACACAACTCTTTTCTCCCCAGAATGCTGGAAGCCCATTGATGGAGCAGCCAAAGTTATGGAATCACCAGAAATTCAGTGCAAGCCAGAAGGAGTGTTCACTGGAAGTCATCTAAGAAGTGAGTTGTGTTAGTGCTGGGTGCTGTGGGACCTCGAGTTCAGAGCAAGATATAATTAGAAAGCAACACAAGCTTCAGAAGTTGTTCCTATTTCAGCTGTTTCTAAGGGCACTTCTAATTGGCAATATTCAAATACAAACTCCTCCAGATATGAGTAATGAGACAGTGTTCAACTCTCTCCTAAATTATTCCAGATTTCTCAGTGAAAGATTATTTTTGTGTGAGCTAGTTATCTCCATTTAAAATAATAAGAGAGAAACTTGGGTAGATTCTGAGCTAAACCTTCTTGGGATTGGTTTGCAATGAGGGAAAAGTAGCTCAGTAAAGGAAGCAGCAACAGAAGGACTATGGGAAAGCTTCAGTGTATTCAGAAGACTGAGCACTGAGATACAGGTATGAATATCTCTATACACACCTTAGAAGAGAATGCAGAGCCACCTCTGGGTGATGGTCTGGCTGCAGGGGTGCAGTGATGAGCCATGAGCACAGAGCTGCCTTTTGTATCCCTCCCACACTTTAAACAGCACATTGGCTTGACTAAATACAATTTTTCAAGGATATCTGACTCTATCACCATTCTTTCATTAGTCACTTGCATCCAAAGGATAATAAAGCTTAAAATTCCTTATTTTCTAGAGAGCTGTATGTTAGATAATTCTCAGTATAACTCCTCAGGATGGAGTGACTTTGAGCAATGACTTTCTCTTATTGTATATTTATGAAACACACATTTCCTGATGTAAATTAATTGTGGTGGCTTGTAGGAAGCACAAAACCAATACCTGTGTGTTATTACAAAACATGCCAGCAAAGCATTTATTTTATTAAGCTACAAAACACCCTGCAAGACACATTGAATGTAAGGTAAGGCAAGGAGAGGGCAAGAAAGCCTATCAGTCAGCTCAGGCATTGTAACAACAGTGAGATTGTGCAGACTCACGTCCCCATCTCACAGGGAGCAGCTGCAGAGGAGACGTGTGAGACAGGTAAGGCTGGGCTCTGGTTCCCACCCCGCTGGAATGTAATTAATTGATTCGTTGGACAGAATCATAGAATGGTTTGGGTTGAAAGGACCTTAAAGCCCATCCAGTGCCACCCATGCCATGGCAGGGACACCTCCTGCTATCCCAGGTGGCTCCAAGCCCTGTCCAACCTGGCCTGGGACACTTCCAGGGATGGGGCAGCCACAGCTGCTCTGCCAGGGCCTGCCCACCCTCACCCCAACTATGTGAAACAAATCTAAGGTGTGCACTGCTAGGGGCATACAGCTATGTGTGTTTTCTGTAGGAACCCAGACCCCGCAGCCGCACTACAGGTGCCCTTTGTGGCTTTCCTGACAGCAGGTAGAGTTCCTGCCCTTGCCAAGCAGGCTGTGAGGTCCCTGGCAGAGGGGTGGGTGCTGCTGGAGCCCCCAGGAAAGCTGCAGCCACACTGCCACTGCTTCACGTGTTCTTCACCTCAACAGGCTCACAAGGACCACAGTGCTTTTCCCTTGACTTGCTTTCCCTTTCACCATGCAATGAGGCACCTTCTGAACACTGTTGTAAAGAGGATCTCTCCAACACACTGAGACCAGGCCAGTCACCTGCAGCAGCTTCCTGCTTACTGTAGGATTTATAGTACTGCATTTGTGGCATAGGTGATACATCCTTTGAAAGGGGGAATAAACAAGCACAGTCTGAAAAAATGGACAACCCTCGCAATGAGGTTTTGGCAGCATTTTTAGGAAATCTGAAATTCTAAATAATAATTAAGAAAAAGTAATGTTTAACACTCAGTTCATGTAAGTTCCAGGTGTGTGAGCCCTGCAAGAGTTCAGGAAAAAACTCTGTGTGGGCAGGTGGGAGGTCACTCCAGCAGGACTGACAGGGCTCTGCCTCCCAGTTCCCAGGAGGGGTCAGAGCTCCAGGAGGCCCAGGCTGGGTCTCTCCCAGTTTCCCTGCCCCAAAGACTCTGCTTTGTTCTGCCTTGTTAACTGCCAGGAGCAGCTCCTGCAGAAAGAACAACAGTTTGAGTCCAGTGTGCAGCACACAGGCCAAGGAACATGAATCAGCATTGTCATCCTGCTGCAGCACAGAGAAAACCTCATGGGAAAGGGGGAAAGAGGCAGCTCGGGCTCCAGATTAAAAGGATTCTTGGAGTCTCAGGGAAATTAGGCCTGAACATTAGGTTTAATTAATTAGTCAGTTAATCATTACATGCAAATCCTGCTTTCAGCTCCAGACCTAAGTGTCTCCAAGATACCAGAAGCTGTTATTTTGGTTAAGGTGTGTTTCTAATAACAACTTACACATGGTAAACAAAATAATGAGAAATAAAGACCTATAAAATAGGTGTTTCATCTCAGGATTCTCAGCATAATGAGGTGCAATATTCTTATACCAAGGTCAGTTCTTTGATTCACTGGTGTCAAGTGGATACAAAATGCTTCTAACTAGGCACATTTATCAATAAAAATCAGCCATTTGTATGGAAACCTTTTCAGAGCAGACAGCTCTGGCAGCAAGCAAAAGAGGTCAGAGTGAACAGGGGGAAATGATGCCTGTATTCATGGTCTCCACTCATTTATGAGATCACCACATTTCCACTCCACTGTGTTTCAAATAGAAATTAATTTCACAAATGAGATTGAAATCCATGAGCAATTAAGGAAAAATAAATTGTGAGTCAAACACGGTTATCACTCAGTTAGAAAACTGGACTATCATTGCTTTGGTAACACAGCAAAAAATGGTCCCATAATTGACACTGGATAGATAGCTGGGAAGGAAAATAATGAAGTTGCCCAGGGTGAATTTGAAGAAGTGAAGTCTTTTAACTAAAGACAAAATAATTGGAAAGTTTTAGCTAAGGAATAATGGAGAAATGAACAGAACACTACCATAAAAAAAGCTTGTGTAGGCTTAGATAAAAAATAGAGCAATTGAGACTTGAAGGCAGCATTGGCAGTGATTAGAAAAGTAGAGACAGGAAATTAGAGAAAATGACAAAATGTTATGCACAGATGACGCCTTCTTGAAACTCAGCATTTGCCAGGGAAAGTTTGCAAAGCAAGGTGGGAGGTGGGAAAGTGGGTGAAGAGATGAGATCACACCATTGCACAACCTTCCTTTACTGCAGAGCAAACAACCTCTGGATTAAAGGTTTCCTGTGGTGCTGGGGTGGCACAATGCCCTATCTGCACTGATCTTCCCTTCACTAATTTTTATGTTGCATTTAGGGTGTGAAAACTTGGCAGAAAACAAACCCCTTTGTGCCCCAGCTGGTCCTTGGTGGGCAGAGGGGCTCGAGGTGGCTGCACTTTCTGAGTGTGGCCAACACTGTCATTCCAGTTGGGTTCAATTAGGGACCTGCATGAGCCCAGACCTGCAAATAGAGCAGTTCCCCAATCCAGGCCTGCCTGAACTTTCACAGTCCAGATCCACAAATCCTATGGTTTATTGAAGCACCAGGAGAGGAGATTGAGGGTCACTGGTGATAAATAACTTACAGAGGGTTACTCTGTGTCCTGACAGATGAGACATGATGAACATGCAGGTACATATAAATGTCAATATTCACATTTGGAGGAGCAGAGCTCTCCTAAAGGCATCTTTTCAGGGCAGGAGAGACACTGCCCATCAACACATCCTGAGCAAGCAGAGGTGTTTCCCTGTCTCTTTTGTAATTCTTTTCCTTCACCTGTCAGGGCTGGGGCAGCAGTGCAGGCACACCCCCCAGTGTGCCCAAACCTGTGCATGTGCATCACCAGTGTTACCAACCCCCAGGCACTGGATGTGGCCCCTGTGCAGAGCAGTGTTAGTTGGCCACAAGTCTGCCAGGGAACCCTGCACATACATTGTAGCCAGACCCTGAGGGGTTTGAGGTGCAGCTCACCTGGGTACAGGTGTTTCCCTGCAATCCTCAGCTGATGCTCTGTCTCAGGTGAGTTGCCTCACATTCACAAGAAATGGGTGCAGTGCTAATTTAATATTTTTCTTTTTTTTTTCTGGGCAAATCATCTGGAATCTGTAGATTTCATTCCCTGTGTCACCACCACTGTTTTGCTTCTCATAGCTCAGTCTTTAAACCAAATGAATCATCTGGTGTGGCTGTAGGGTGTGGCTGTAGGGTGTGGCTGTAGGGCAGGGCTGTAGGGCATGGCTGTAGGGTGTGGCTTAGGGTGTGGCTGCAGGGCAGGGCTGTAGGGTGTGGCTTTAGGGTGTGGCTGTAGGGCATGGCTGTAGGGCATGGCTGTAGGGCAGGGCTGTAGGGCGTGGCTGTAGGGCAGGGCTGTAGGGTGTGGCTGTAGGGTGTG
>VWZD01001519.1:0-194667 GCA_013396695.1 Sakesphorus luctuosus | reverse complement strand
GGGCATGGCTGTAGGGTGGGGCTGTGGGGCATGGCTGCAGGGCCGGGCTGTAGGGCAGGGCTGTGGGGCAGGGCTGTAGGGCAGGGCTGTAGGGTGTGGCTGCAGGGCAGGGCTGCAGGGCAGGGCTGGATTCCCACTGGACAGTGGAGGGGCTTGGGCATAGCCCTGTGCCTGGCTCGGGTTCGTGTAGGCTGTGATCTGAGTGGGATGCAAAGGGCATTTCTTCCACTCTATAAACATTGCTTTTTCACGAGTAAAACATCATCTGTTGTGAGAGCAAACTTTTTTGAGTCCTTTTTCTTTGCCTCCTAACGTGCCACTCAGCTTGGTGGGGAGGTGCAGCAGTCACTCCTGTCTGTGGGTACCCTGACCAGTGTGAGTGCCATGGCCTCCCTCCCTGCTGTCCCCTCCCTGCAGGAACTGAAGCACATACAGGGCACCCCCCGAGGGAATGGGCTGCAGTTGGGGCACTGTGGCTCTGAGGAACAGCACACCTCATCTCCTCACACGATACACTTAGAGCAGTGATATTTTCTTAATCACCTAATCCCACTGGTTCCAATTTTCTGCAGATTGTCCATTTTTCCTCTGCTCCATATTAATTTTCTTCTATTAATTGGTGCAGACGTGCTTGCAGAGGGATTTTTCATCAACATACGCTGTTAACTCACAACTAAAAAGTTGTCAGGACCAATATATATTTCAATAGATGATCTTTTCATAAAAGATACATTTAAAACCATCAACGATATCCAATAAATGTAAAATATACATATATAATAGAAATATCCTTTCCTACTAAAATTAGGGAAGATCTCAAATAAAGGATTCCAAGCCCTTAGCTTGGTACTATGCAGATCTGTCAGCATCTTACAGTAATTGAGCATTCAGCATTAAAATTGATTGAAGGTAGTTCTTAATAATCACATCTTTTGCTCCTCCTCCTTCTTTTCACTCTTTTGAATAACATTTAAATCTTTAATATAGGATTTTTCCTTTGCTGTTTCTCTCCCGAGGTTAAAGCTTTTCATTTCCACTCAGTAGCTGAAAATGGAGTTTGAAACAAGCAGTGGTGGTTGCAAGGATTGCAGCAAGGTTGGGTGAACAATGAAGGTAATGGTGGCACTGCCCATCTGAATGATCATCTAGATAATGATGGCTGTGTTGGAACATTGCATGAGGTATGGAATGAAAGGAAAAGCAAAAGGAATTCCCTTTGGATAAATGTTTGGCCTGGCTGAGTGCTGCAACAGCACATCTGAATGAGAAAGGATGTTCACTGAGCCAAAGCAGTACCCTCTGCTAGAGGAGGATTTCATTTCTTAGATTATATAAATAAATAAATTTGCTTTCCCCCCTCTCTAGATCTATATTTTTAATGCTAAGTGTTGCTTTCTTCAATACTCATTTATTGCTTGAAAGGATATGCTCCAAAAGAAAAAAGGAAACTTAAATAAACAAACAAGTAAATAAATAAATAAATAAGATTTCTTACCTTTGTTGTGCCAGGGTAAAGAAGCAGGAACAAGCTGCCTAGAAGAGGAACTTCTTGGGAAGTCTGCACGGGAGGAATCGATCTTTGAGCTGGTTCTCTCTGAGGTAACAAACAATGTCTGGGGGCAGAAGGAAGATGGGCTATGAGCTGTGTGTGATGACTTGGCTCTCTGGGCATACAGACCTCACATCTACACTGTTGCTCTACCATTGTATCCCTGCTCTGAATTTGTTAATCCAGTGGATTTACATTCCCTGGGAAATGGGCCACCCATGAACTGCCCCTTTTCTCAGGGAGCCAGGTGTGTGTTCCAGGTTTGTGCTGTGAGGCACCGAGTGGCACAGGCAGGACTGCCTTGGGCTCCTCAGTGTTGGGCACTGGTGCACCACCTTTGGCAACCCAAGTTTTCTCAACTACATTTGTAGGGGTTTTATCAGTTTGGATAAGTTTTAATCTATGTTTTTTATTGAACTGGTCTTAATTTCTTGGTTGGTTTGTTGGTTTTTTTATTAAGAGTTTACTAATCAAATTTCAGGAATATACTTGCTAATACAGTAGGTTCAATATGCTTATAATTTTCAGATCTGCTGCTTTGGACTAGAGGGTAAAAATATGCATTGTTTTGCTTGGAGAGCCAAGGCTTCCCCTTCCACTGCCCCTAATGAGGCAGCAGTCTGTCCCCAAAGCCCAAATGACATTTTTCTGGAACAGTTCTGGCAGAATGTATTGAACACACATCCCTTGCAATATAGTTGCTAGCAAAAGTAAATATTTTACATTACTTTTGCCAGGCCCTGTGTTTACCAGGGGTATTAATTAAACTTCCATGAAAAGTTCTACAAGGAGTACATTAGAACCAGGAATAACATCCCTCTGACACACTTGGCCTGTTTTGGGTGTCTGTCAGCTGACAACAGAAGCTGCTTGTGACCTGTCATCCTTTTCATTAGTCACTCTGAACACTCCAGACAGAATTACAGATCTCTGGTTCAACAGTAGCAAAATGGAGCCATTTTCCATTTCACTCAACATGACACAAACCATCAGGTGCTCTGAAGGTGCTTGGATACCTGCTCTGGCTGGTCCTGTGCTGCTTGTGCTCCTGAGCAGGAGCAAGAAACAAATCCTTGTGCCCAATGATCAGTCTAATCTATCTATCTGTCTGTCTGTCTATCTATCTATCTATCTATCTATCTATCTATCTATCTATCTATCTATCTCTCTGTCTGTCCAAGCTTGATTTTTCAGGAGTCAATCCAACAGATCAGTGCAACCTTTGGCACTTGTGTATAACCTTGCAGTTTGGGGTAAGACATGTGAGCCCTCCCTGCCTGAAAACATGCAACCCCTTTGATTGTGGGAGGTGTATTCATCTATCCAACAAAGCAACAACTTGACCCAGAAGCTCAACATAAAAAGTGTACATCTGTCACCACCACAGCCCTAAATGAGACCTGCCATTGGGAGCACCTTGCTTGTGGCAAGAATTGCCTTGCTGGACTTTACAGAGCAGCTTTTGGAAGAATGAATATTGATTCTGTGAAATATTTATTAAGATTTGATTTGTATTTAATTTTGCATTCCAAATAAAGTTCTAACTCACAACAGACAGGAGCAGATAGTAAGCTGAGCACTTCATCTAATTCATTAATCCAATGTTTTACATTTTGATTTGCAAAGGAGTGTCAAAGCACACTACAATTGGTTGTACAGAGAACAGAGAGTGAAAACAAAAGCTTAGATAAGGGTAGATAAGCTACACCGAGATACGAAGAAATGCAAATTGCCTGCAAACACATTGGAAAGTGAAACATATTGGAGAATTTAAATGACTAACTGAACCTAATTTCTTTTGTTATCACTCTCAGTGAGCAGAAAGGGCTTTTCATGTGTGTGTTTTTCTCTCCCTTCATGTGTTTATGGAATACTCTCTGTGGCAATTTAGAGATACTTCCATGTTCTTCCAAGGAGTCTGAACCATTGGCCTCTGTACAATTACCTGGTTTTAAGAGGGAGGAGAATTGAATCAGACCTCCACAGTAGGGACAAATGGAATTGTCTCCTAAAATGTTGCCTGTTGCATCTTATTGCAATGAGGTAATGATTAAACCATAACAAAGGGGAGGTGTGTGTGTATAGGGACTGATATTCCACATAAACATCACTCACTGTATTTTATTGGATCACAGCTCTAGTACAAATGTTCTCCTGGATGACAGCCTGGATCCAATAAGGAGATAATTCGGGATAGGTGCTAATGTCTTGTCAAAGTTATGTAGTTTCTTCTTGAAAAAGACATCTGGTTTAATCTCTCAATGCCAACTGAATCCTTATAACCAAAGGCAATAATTGCTTGCTGCTGATTTATATCCATGAATAATTGGAGGACTTGCCTTTCTCTGTCCTTACTTTGGCTCCTGGGATTGAAGGGACCCAGGCTTTGTATTCATTAAATAGATATAATCTTGTTTTTATTTAATTTCCATCTTTATTTCCTACTCTTTGTTCTCACCCATGTTAACACTCCTCCCCTATTGTTACACACAGACTTGCACATGTCACAGCACCAAAACACAAAGGTGCCTGAAAGCATGTCTTGTTTCTAGGCCTTGCATTTCTTTAAAAAGCACAACTTGGTGGGTTTTCAGTGGAATCTGTGTCTCAAATGCCTATAGAAGAGCTCTTTGAAAGACAAAAAGGCACTTACAACTAGTCAGTAGGGTTTCCTTCTAAAAGTAAAAAGTCCTCATAGCAAGCCCTTGTGTTGTATTTCATAGTTTGTTTCTTTATGTCAAGAAACTGCAATTATAATGATAAGTTAATCTTCCTTTTCTTCACGCAGCCCTAGAAGTGCTACAGGCTGTTTTCCCTGTGTTTATTAAATCCAATGACCAAGGAAGATGCTTACTCTTGAGAGAGAGCCTTATCCAAACCTCTGGGTGTGAATTCTGACAGAGCATTTTACCTTGGCCGTTCAGTAACAGGGTCATTTTCGGATTAAAACTTAGAAAGCACCTAAAGATAATTTTGTTTGCACACTGCCCCATGCAAAGTGCAGGAATGTTTTCTTTTAGGGCAGTTCAGGGTGGTGTTTGTGGCATGGGCAGACACAAGCTGGGGGGGTCAGCAGGGCAAGCAGTGCCACCCTTTCCTAAGCACACAGTCCTGAACAACTGACTCCTTGTCTGGGGCTTGCTCCTGCTTCCATTTCACTTGGAGTCAGATGATTCATTTTATTCTTTCAAAAGATATGCAAAGTGCTCCATATTCCAGCTGCTGACCACTTCTGAATGAAATGTAATAGGCTAAATGTGATGTGCAACATTTACAAATGTCCTTACAGTTCTTTAAGAATATACTGTGCAGTATTTACAGGGCAGGGTTGGACTTTCCCTGGCTATTTATGAGGGATCTGTGACTAGAAAATAGTGGAATATGGCAACATTCATTTTGAGCAGTAATTCAGGAAAAGTTGTCCACCTAAATGTTGAAACCTTAGTGTATTTTTGCACATACTCAGCACTGCCTCAGAAATACAAGGAAGAAAAAGCTCTAACATGTAAATGGACTGAGACTGAAAAAAACAAGTTTAAATCTCCCAACTCATCCCCTCTTTTTGTCTTGTAAATTATCAGTTCCACAGATAAGAAAGAGATGTGCAATTCCTAATTAAAAGGGATTCAATTTGAGGGTTTTTTTCTCTGTTCACAGGCAATCTGCAGGTGAGAACAGAAGTCCCTTCACTGGCTCTGGAACTTGCAGTGACCATCCTGTGGCTACTGGGTTTGATACTCTGTGGGGTGATTTCTAAAGGAGATGCCCCAAAGGACCTCCACTCAAAATCATGTGCAATGTCATGGTTGGAACATTCACTTTTGGTATTGGACCACTTGGTTCAAGTTTCTGCCCCTAACCAGGTAGGAAAGGGCTGTCAGAGGACTGGATGTGTGTAGTGGCATGTGGTGACACTGGCTTGCTACTCTCATTTCTGAGGAGGGCTGGGAGCCACTTCCACACCTGACTGTGCTTAGGAGGGGAATCCAAGGCAGTGAAACAGCACAGGCACAGAAACAGCTGCTGGGGGATAACAGAGAAACCAGGAGTTCGTATCTCTGATCATAATGGCACGGAAAAGAAATGAACTGCCTGTCGTTCACTGACTCTCTCCCAGGAAAAGGGCATGCAAAGGGAGTTTGGTACAGCCCCAGCTGCTTTAGTACATCTGCAGCAAGTTACCCCCAGTGACCCAAAGCCCTCCTTGCTCTCCTGGGCAGGAGTTAAGCTGCAGCCTGTCCCTCAGAGCTGTGGGGGCTGTCTCAGGGGTCTCTGCTCCGTGCAGCTCAGTCCCCTGTGGTGCACAGTGGCCTGGGAGGGACCATCTGTGGGGGGTGTGTGGGCCCAGGTCCCTCTCCCAGCTGTGTGTTCTGCTGTGGCAGCAGCTGCCGTGCTCCTGGGGCAGAGCACAGCGGGGCTGGAGGCTGAACCTCAGCCCAGAAATGGAACAGCCTGTTCTCCCTCTGCACAGCGTGTCCACACAGAGCCACTGACCACCTGCTTTTAAAATGCAGGCTGTGAACACGTTACCTCAGCAACAGTGGAGAACAATGTTTGTGATTGGGTTCATTTTGGTCTGGTTTACTGCCTTGCCTTGCAGATCTGGAGCCTGTTGATAAGAGTGGACTGTCCTTGGGCTTCAAGCTGAAAACAAGACATTTTTTTAAATCCTGTTAATCTCATTAGATATCTGCCCTGAAGTTTCTCTACAACAAAATGAGTCAAAGAGTAGAATGGTTATGGATTTTTGGTAACTTGTGAGAGTTTTACCTGCCTTTGGAGCATTCACAGCTACCACAATGAAAGAGCTTCTACTCTGCAGCCCCTCTAAGGCCGACATAACTCACACTGCAAGGCAATTCCAACTGATTCACTAACGTGAGGGCCACTTTCAATTTGTTGGAATGGTGCACACACAGCTTTCTATAGAGGAGTAGCTTGGCAATTTAGGTTATTTCAATGGACTGTTCCCATTCAACTAAGTTGTCACCATCTGTTCCACCTCAGCATTATAAATGCAAGCAAGAATTGTTCACAGTCCCAGCCTGGTGCATTCCTTACCCTGCACAGTGTAGGCCACCCATCTGTGTTCTGGCAGGGAATGGAGGCACAAACTGGGCAGACTTTCCTCTTCTGATACTGCACGTTCTTTGAGAAGACATTGCAGATTTTGGAGATTGCAGAGGGTTTGATGAGGGCCAGATAAAGTACAAAGTGTTTAAATTGTGTTTGAGAGCACCAGTCCCCTTTTACATTCCCCCTTGTGTTCCTGGATCTCTGAATCCACTAATGAGGAAAAAAAACTATAATGCAAAAAGCATCGAAGAGGGTACTGTGATATATTCTTGCCTTTTCTATTACAAAATAAAAAAAATAAATAGGGAAATGTGTTATATCTCACTATGCTAAGAATCAAAATAATACTCATTCTCTTTCTGGGATTATGATTGTTTAAAAAATGAACTTCAAAGCACCAGTCCAAGGAGATCTCAGCCTTTTATACCAAGAAAGGTGTTACACAGCAGAATCAGCATCTGTGCACGTTGATACACTTTCTTCTTCTCTTTCAGGCCCTTTTAAATACCCCAAATGAGCTGTGATAAGGAAACCCAAGAGGATTTTCCTTTCATTGCCAATATATAGTATTAGCTTCCAGTTCACTAGAATGGTAGGTGTGGATCACACGGTACTTACACTTACTGACCTGTCGATATTCCACTGTTAATTAGTTGCTAATGATGCAATTTGCCCTGACAGTATTTCAGCAATGGAAACACTCCTGTTCAAACATCTTTGACAGTCTTATTTCTTGACATGTTAAGACCAGAGCAACGAAGTCTGTTATTATTTCTGTCTTTATTTCCTCACCCAGCGATTTCCTTGGAGACAGTGAGGTGACAGAGAGCTGGGGGCAAAGTCTCATCTGTGGGAGGGATTCCAGCCTGAGCTCAGACAGGGATGCTGCTACCCAGAAACCTGTTCTTTTCCATGAGTAGGTTTTAGTGTGTCTGGCAGTGCAGGGACAATCCTGGTGGGACATCTGTCACCAACCCCAGCAGTGCAGTTACTGCAGAATTCACAGCCCTGGCAGCACTAGAGGTCACAGACAAGAGAAGGCTGGGATGTGTCCCTGTGGACCTGCTGTTCCCTGAGGATGTTCCAGACCCAGAGCTACAGGGAAGTGGGCCATGCAGGAGCTGAGTGCACTCTCCAACAGAAGAGAATCAGGTCATAGGCAACTGTGACAGCTCCATCTTTTTAGAGATGACATGCTGGGGACATCCCAGTTCTCACAGCCACCAAGGTACCAAATCTATGCATGAACAGCTGTGTTAGCCAGTGTCCTAAGCAGTCTCATTTTGCATTTTGTTCACTCCTCTTCAACCTCTACTTCATATTTGAAACATTTTTCTATATTTCCTATTGCAAACTGTTGGATAATAAGTTCAAGTCTTTGAGCCACGAATTGAATTTTTAGCATCTCAGTGACTTGATCCACGTAGGAGAGTCAGGCACAGCTTCCCCAGCCCTAACTCCAAGTGCCCTGCTATTGTCCACACCGTAATCCTGTCGATACAAGTGCTAAAATTGTGTTAATCCAGAGAAGCTGGCACTCTCAATTATCTGAACTCCTGGCAGGGAATCCTAAGGAGATGGGCTTAAGTTTCCCCTCCTAAGAAGGAAAGGGCTGCAGGAAGGCTTTGATAGCAGAATTGTAAGAACTATATCTCAGGCTGCACAAGCACATGCTCCTGGAAACAAACTCCTGATTAAACAAGCAGTGGGGGGATTTGAGGCTCAGTGTCTCGTCCTCTGGGTGGAACCTCCAAGCACCAGGTTCGAAGGAAAACAGAAAGGAAACACAGAGCACGTTTCTCCTTCCACTCCCCTGTGTTCAGAACAGAATCTGCCCTGGCTCTCTGTTCTAAGTGTGTTTATTTGATCAAACTTTGCAGGTATTATGGGGAAGGACAGATTCCATTTCTGAATCCCTCTGGAGATTTAACACCATGCTGCTCACTAAGAAAAGGCTGCTGTGCTGGCTCAGTGGACAGCACTGAGGGACCCCAGCTAGAGGATGAGGAGGCACCTGTATTTTGGATTTAGCCATGTAAACAAGCAAAAAATCAGTTGAGCTTGGTGTATTCTGTGGGTAAAAGACTCTTCAGCAGCACAGCTCAGGCAGGGGTGGCTGCAGAGCTGTGGTTTGCTCCCTGTGTGTCCATCCAAAGGAGGAATTGGGATCTGTGTCACTGAACACCCATAAGGGGGTTTCCCCCACACCAGCAGCTTCCTGTGTGTTTGGAGACTCATTGCAGAGGGGATTTGGAATCTGTGTAGCAAGATACATTGCTGACAATGATTTCATATCCTATGTTTGATAAATACTGGAACATCTACCCTGATAATATGGTAGCAGATGCTTTTGGAAAGTGGCTGTGTGTGGTTGGAGCAGTTCAGAGTGCACATCCTGAGGAAAAGGGATCAAAGTTGTCACTTTCCGGGGGTTTTTTAATTGTAATTTTATGACGTTGGCTGGTTTCACCCCAGTACCACGAAGCACATCACAGAAACTCTTTGCCTAATTAGCTCAACTGATTATCTTTCTGACTATTCTTTACAACTTGATTCTGGAAGGAGATCAAGGAATTTCCACGTTGTGATCCAAAGAGCCCCACTGGCACGTTGGTGCTCAGGAAAAAGAGAAAATGAAAAGGTAAAAAAAAATTAGGTCTTTTCAGGAGCAAAATATAAGTGAATAGATTGTCCAGCCCAAATTAAGTCACTAAAGGGCAAGTGAATAGGTGACAAGAAGTTAACCTTTTTTCCTTTGAAATTTTCCTTCTCTAACCCTAAAAACAATATGAACAGAAATTCAGATTTTTGTTGGCACAGATTTGTCACTAAGGATTGATAACTTTCTAAAGAGCTCACAAACACCAACATTCCTTGGCTTCTCATATATATCACAGCCATGCATAAGAAGAGAAAACAAGTGAAAAAAGAAAGCTTGAAGGTTTTTGGTGACATGACTTTCATCTGCTACAACTTGGCATAAAGACTTTTCATTTATTCTTTTGGCCTGTCCTTAGTCTGCACTTTCCAAATTTTAATAGCTCTTTTTTTCCAGGCCTTGTTCATGTTGCTTGTCACTTTGCAGTCTTTCAGATTTCAAGTCACTTATAATTTATGGACTTGATTAGTTTTTAAAGTATTGGAACTAAAGCAGATTGTCAGCATTTTAACTAATCCTGACTAATGGCACTTTAAAGAATGCCAGGCCTTGCTGGACTTTATCAGGTAGTATTTTGGCTTTTACTTTGTATTTTGTACTCCAGATACCATTCTGTACAGTCCCTACCTGCAACTCCAAAGTGATCTGCAGCTTAAAATCAAAATCCAACACCTGGGGAAAAGAGCTCAGTTTTTAGCAGGAGGATTAGTCGTGTGCTACTTACAGTTATTACTGCCCTACATTTATGGGGCAGTCAAAATAGAACCAAATTTTGAGTGGAAAAATGGCTTTTTTTTTTTACTCCTTGAACATACATGTTTGTATGGTGAGACTCAGGGTCATCTGAAGCTCAGAGTTTAATGAATTGCCATCAGAGAAAAAAAAATCCCAGCTACTCCTGGAACCCACCTCCAACTCTGAGCTTCAGTGTCTCTCCCATTTTCCATGTGAATAGTCTTTATTTCACTTCCCTGTGCATAATCAGTCTGACTTTTCTCTTGGTTTATTCATTCACCAAATGACCCTTTTCTAGAAGTGAAACCAGGACATAACTGGCAGGTCTGACTGTGCCTCCTTTAGTTAAAAGTAATTGATTGAAAATACACACAAAACACCTCAGATTTATCTGTGAGAGTCAATAAAGTCAGAGACCTGCACTCATGAAGTTAGATTTTAAAAAGTGCCTGCAGAGTGTGCATGAACAGTAATTGCAGTGTGTAACTACACACAAACACAAGTGGGCACAGAGACTTGAATGGGTAAATATTCTACTTGCTCATTCAGGAAGGGCTGCTGTAAATGAACAGCAAATAAGAGCACATTTGTTTTGCAAGTGCAATGATGTGGTGAGTTTTGCCTCTGACTCACAAACCAGGCTTTGTATAATGCTGTAGGTTGCATTGCATTCATGTATGGGCTCTTGGTCTAACACTGACCATACAATTAACTGATACATTTTTAACTGGCTATTTATAACCCCCCAACCTTTGCTGTTACATCTTTATCTCTTTCTCTTGCACGAATTATTATGTGAGAAAACTTGACAACCCATATGTTGGGCTGGGTCCTGGAGCAAGGCCAGAGCTGGGGAAGGGTGTGGAGCTCAAGTGTGATGAGGAGCAGCTGAGGGAGCTCAGCCTGGAGAAAAGGGGGCTCAGGGGGGACCTTCTCACTCTCTGCAACCCCTGACAGGAGAGAGTTGGGCTGCTCCTCCAAGAAACAAGCAATAGTGAGAGAAGAAATGGCTCAAGCTGTGCCAGGAAAAGTTGAGACTGGTTATTAGAAAAAAATTCTTCCATGGATCAGGTGATCAGGTATTGGAACAGGCTGCCCAGGGAGTGATGGAATCCCCAGTGCCCATCCCTGGCAGTGTTCAGAAATCCATGGCAGAGATCCGTGGCACTGGGGACATGGCTTAGAGCAGGCTGGGGCTGGGTTAACGGTGGGACTCGGTGACCTTAGACATCTTTTCCATCCTAAATGATTTTATATACTGGAGGACACATTAATTCTGGTCTGGTTTTGGCATGTAAAAAAAGATCTTCCTGCAGAGCCCTGGGGGCTAAAGCTGCTCTGCCCAGTGGAGCAAATGTGCCCCCTCCCTTTTCCCGAGTCCAGCTCCCACTGTGCCCTGCGGAGAGAGGCCAAGAGGGCAGGCCTGGCAGTGCCCTGTGCCCATCAACTTTCCTCCTGCCTGCTGGGGGAACAGCTCTGCTTTCCCACCCTGCTCCTGATTTCAGAAGCACTGGCTGTAAAGTATCCCATTAAATCCAGCTGAGCTGGTGGCATCACCCCATCGTTACGGGCGTTACCACCATGCAGAGAATATCGACAATTATACATCAAATTCACTTAAGGAGAAGGAGGAAGAAAAGTGCTGCTTAGTTTTGCAAGGGAGTTAGACATCACATCAGCTGCATGGATACAACTCTGGTTTGCAGGCAGGAGCTACATTGTTGTGTGAAACAAAAGCAGCAGTTTAGAAGGACATTCCCAGAAAGAGTAACATTCTCTTTACGTGTATAATGCAATGAATTTGAGAAAACTTGTCCATCCCACACCATGATAATCTCAGAAAGGTCGCAACTCTTATTCAGACTGGATTCAAGGCTGATGTAAATCCAGTTTGGGGGCACAGGATGATTTCAAATGAAAAACTTCCCGACCTAAGCTCTCCTGTCATTGCTGTAGGAGCAGCATTTTTCTGCTTTCTGTCACTGGCATAAATTGGAAGCCCAGGGAGACAAAAGCAGTCTGAAAGGGGGCCAGATACAATAGTGAATCTAGTTAATCTAGTTTAACAAACTGGAACACCACAAAGGCAACAGCTTCGCTTTACCCTCTCCCTTCTCCTAAAACGTTGTAAAAGGGAGAATGGCTGGATGAGTTTTAGCAGCTTATTGACCTTGAAAAGCTGTGTCCTGGATGTCACCTGGAAAAAAAAGGCAATTTTGTTGAGTTCAAAGATAACCTAGTGTGTTGGGCAAGGCTCAAGCATCCCACAGACCTGCTGGCTGGGGTTTTCATTGTGGGCTTTTATTCTTGGGAATGAATCATTCCTGTACATCCATTCAATCTTTGAGCAGTGACAGGCCTGAGCTGTGAGGCCAGAATGGTGAAAAAGGCTTGAAATGCATCTCGTATCCAGTTAAAAAGGAGTCTTGCTATTGCATTCAGAGTTATCAAATAGATGTGAAATTACTGAAAGAAAAATCAGAACCAAGTGTTTCCTGACCTTATCTTGAAGGATTAAACATGCGCAGTCAGCAACCCTGAGCCACTGTGCTTCCCAATTCTACCAGTTCTTTATTATTTTCTAGTCTGGTCTTTTTCAAAGACAAGCACAAAACAGTTTTCTTTCTTCCTCTTTTTTTTCTGCCCTTTTTGCAAGGGCAAAACACTGAGTGCATTTAAAGCCATGACGCCAAATCCTGCCAGTAGAGGCAATCACACAGCTTTTCTGGTGAATGCCTTTCAATCTGTGCTGGCACAAAACAGCTGACAGAACCTGCTTGGAAACTGTGTTTTCCTCTCCCTCTGCTTTCAGTAGGAGTTGCTCACAGTGTCTTTTGGGGAAGCAAAACCCTGACATTTTCCACTTCTATCTGATAGATACAAGGGACACCCCTGTGCAAAGCTCAGGCAGTTGGATTTACTCCTTCAGTGATGGCAAGGATAGTCTGTTTGCATATAACAACTTGATGGGGCTGAAGTGTGTGGTGAAGTGCTGGAATGTGAAATGCAGACACCTCTGCACTGTTCCTGGGAGGAGAGGGAGAGGAAGAGGGAGAGGGAGAGGGAGAGGGAGGGGGAGGGGAGAGGGAGATCCCTGTGGCTCAGCTCCACTGCAATGCTGAGGAATGTCAGCACTGCCAGGAGAGCACTTTGTCAGGTTCAGCTCCACAGGAAAACACAGACTGTATCTACGAAGCTTTGAGGTCTGTTTTAGAAACCCCAGGAGAGCAGTTGCACAGTTTCTCAGTTCACAGACATGTTTAAGACATACATTGGTGCAATCAGTTGCCATCCTAAGAGTCTGCTGCACAGCTGTCAAAAAAATTTGGGTTGGAAATACAGCCCTGCTCTGCCCAAATCAGCCAGAGTAATGAGAGTGGAAAAGGAAGGCTCAGAGCAGGCCTTAGTATGCTGACTATACTCTTCCCAGTAGGTTCTTGTTCTTACATTCAGTGAGTGTTTGAACCAACAAAAACCCAAACCGTTTCCAATTAGATTCAAGCTTTTAAATTGCTCTAACACACTGCATAAGAAAACTGATGTTTAATAAATGATTACAGAGATGTGGCAGGTTCACTAAAGTGTGACATAGCCCACAGAATAGACTAACTCTGAAAGAGCACAGGATTGAGGTGTAGCAGAAAAGCAACTGAGGGAGCAAATGCTCCATGGGACCTCTCCTGAATTTCTGGGAGAGCGCTCAGGTCCCTCAGGAGCCTCCACCTGGGGCAGCCCAGCAATGGCCAGCCCAGCATTCCAGCCTGCACAGTGCTGAGGCAGGAGGCAGGAAAAAATGGAAAAATTGCAGCAGAGCAGGAGCTGCCCAGAACCTGCTGTCACTCAGGGGTTTATTTGAGCCCCTCTGACTTTCACTGCAGCTTTCCATCGCTATTTTGTAACTACAGAACAACCACAATAATAGTGTTGGGGCTGGGAAGGACCCAGATAACCAGATTCATTTTATCTTGGATGGCCCCACTCTAAACAATTCACATTTTTGTGAGTCAAGTAAACCCGCCTGAGAAGCAGTAGAGATAAATGATCACAGATCACAGTTTGTGGACCACAGCTCATCTGCTTGTATTTACATATTCACCTGAGGAGAAATGAATCATGCTCCATAAGTAGCTTTTTCTTTCCTCTGAATATAAAACAAACTTAGACCATTAGTTCAGATGCTGATAACAACAGCTATATCATGATATAAATGGCATGTCATGATATATCTATTGATATATCTAAATGATGTAGCATTATAGAAATCCTAACCCAAACACTTTATTTTCACACTTTTTCCCCTGCAGGTCACTCTCTCCTCCCCTCCCCAGACTACTCCAGGAGGCTTTTTCCTGTTAAGCTTTCATGTACTATACAGGAATGCACCAGTGGGAAAAAGACTGGGGTTAAAATGCAAGAAGAGTGGGAGTTACAGACAAGTTACAGCAGTGGGGAAGTTACAGGAGGAAATGCAGCTGCTGCTCCTGAGTGAAATGTGGTCAGCATGGCAACCTCCCACGAGCTCCAGGGGACCAGATGGAGGGTGGAGCAGCCACCCCATGGCCTGGCTCTGCCAAAGCCCTTGGGGAGGAGGGCACTGGGACTTTGGGCTGGGGAGCAGCACAGCAGCTGCAATCCAGGAGAGAGAAAGGAGGGTGACCCGCCGTTCAATCAGCAGCTGTGGGGAATGGCTCTGCTCAGGTGGAACACTGGCACATCTCTCCAGCCCAGGCTTGCCCCAGGTGGAACACTGGCACATCTCTCCAGCCCAGGCTTGCCCCAGGTGGAACACTGGCACATCTCTCCAGCCCAGGCTTGCCCCAGGTGGAACACTGGCACATCTCCAGCCCAGACTTGCCCCAGCTGTAACACTGGCACATCTCTCCATCCCAGACTTGCCCCAGGTGTAACACTGGCACATCTCTCCAGCCCAGACTTGCCCCAGATGTAACACTGGCACATCTCTCCAGCCCAGACTTGCCCCAGGTGGAACACTGGCACATCTCTCCAGCCCAGGCTTGTCCCAGGTGTAACACTGGCACATCTCTCCAGCCCAGGCTTGCCCCAGGTGTGACACTTCCAGGACCCACCCTCAGGGTACAGCCACCCCTCATGAGCACCATGTATGACCAGAGGCACTCATGCTCCACCTAAATGTACAGAAATGGGGGTAACAGGAGGCTAAAATAAGGAGATGTCAGAAAAGACTCCATTTTAACTTCTGGATCAGTCAGTGGGCTGAACCTGCCTTCTCCCTCATCCCCTGCTGGGTAAGAACTGCACTCTGTGCACGCTGAGTAATGGATTTGAGCTAACTTGTACCTGGGATTACAGCTCTGAATACATTTCTGCAGCCAGATACTACCACTGGCAATTCTCAAACCTTAACCTGTCACACTCTCATTACTGATGTGCTTCCTTTAGCTGCTGGTGTGAGCCCTTCAAGGGTGCTGGCAGCTGCTGGCAGCAGGTGACACACTTGAACAGAAGTGGGGAGACATGGGAGGGGTCTCTGTTGCCAGGTGGCCATGAACAAGTCCAGTGCAGGGTCCCCACATGGGGTGCTGCCACACCGGTTGGCACAAGGGGCTCAGCTGTCCTGGGGTGCTGAGAGGGTGACCAGACACCGAGGGCTTGAGGGAATCTCCCCTTTTCCATGGCAGCACCACTTGGCTCCCCTGAACATGTAATTCCCACACACAATTTCCCAGCTCTGCTCCTTCCAGGCCCTTTCCACACTCTCTTACACTCTCGTCTCTCCCTAATGTTATTCTGGTTTCTACCTCCTCTGCAACAGTTTATTCAAAAACGTTTTGATTGTGGGGAAAAGAATTAGCCATTTATTGCGAATGGCAAAGCTCAAAAGGCATTTAAAGATTTTATATCATCCAGAAATACCCTGCACTGTGGTCACTGCTCTGCTTCCTCTACATCTCATAAACCAGAGTGGAGCTGCATTGGTTGGAGTCTGCTGATTGTGATAACGATGGCAACTGCTGCACAAGATTAATGGATATTCATGAGCAGAATTATAGCTGTGCACGAAGGCACTACATTAGTGCTTGGCAATCAACATCTACTTTCCTTCTTCTTTTTTTGTTTTAAAGTTAGCACAGTCACTAATCAAAGATAATTACACCACTGCCATTTGAAATGTTTATCGTGAGTTCTGTAGTAAGAACAAGCAGTACAGTGTTTTTCTGTACAGTTACATGCAGTACCCACCAAAGCTGGGCCAACAGCTCTGTACTCAGCTTTGCAAAGCTTATCTGTAGGGGTTTGCCATGGCAATATTCATTGTATTTTGTATCTGAATGCGACCTTCTACCTCAGAGTCACAAGGTGATAGCAAATAATAAACTATCTGCAGTGTGAAGTGCAGAAGCACTGAATTCCCTCTCAGTGGCAAAACTAAGGCACAAAACAAAGTAAGTTTCTGAAGAAGTGGAAAACCAGCATTTAGATCCTCTTGCTGTCACTCCTCAGATTTAGAGACCCTTCTGAGAATAAGAATGAAAAGGAAGGGTCATTTCCCTTCTTTCCAAACCACAGAAGGATGGGACATTAATGTTTTCATTCTGGACTACTACTTATTAATTTAATAAGTGAGCTCTAAAGAGAACAGCTAAATAATAATTCTTTTAAAGATACAAAATACACAAATTCAACGGAGGAAAATTCTAAATTTGGATTTGGTTTAGATAACATTTATGTCTGCTCAGATGAGATGGATGATATCTTTACAAACCTGCTCTTTCTCACTTCTCTTCCATTATCTCACTGACTTCAACCCTGTGCAGAAGACTCCACCATGCAAACCCCTCACAATGTTTCACATCATTAATTTTTAATTAAGTGCCAGTCCTTGCCATCCTTCCATCCACCATGTTCATTAACCTCTTTTACTCTCCAATTCTCTGAGGGGGAAGACACCTTTTCACTCCCAGTCTTTCTCCTGACACTTTGTGGGATGTGAGGAGACCACTTTTATTGTGGTAGGGCCCAGGATAGGAATGCAGAACTGGGCTCAGCATTGTATGCAATAAGATAGCCAAGAATATTGACTTTAGGATGGTGCCAGGAGTGTTCACAAAGTCCCAAGCCTTTCTCTTCTTGAGCCTCGTGGCACTGGGGCTGAGGGAGGAGGTGGGGGAGCAGAGACACTGTTTGATAGGACAGGACAGAACTCAAACACTTCCAATTTTTGGTACCCAAATGGTACAAAATAGTGTGATTTTTTTTCAAGCACCTCAAGACCTCATCAATAATTTTCCTGTTATTCATAAACAAATATTAATGGTTTTGGACTATCACAAAAGTGTTGCAAAATAACTTCATTTCTTGGTGCTAGAGGCAGGTACAAGAGCTTATGGTTTCTGGGTCACAGGAAGGTGCCCAAACATGGTTGCTCTGCTGTTCTTTGCTGTCTCTCATTTCAAGTCCCATCTCCCCAGAAATCCCAGAAATTTGTTCATTCTGCTTGAAAGAGAAATGATACTTGAAGACTCCTTTTCAGACATGCTGAGCTGACTGTCATTTGAGTGACTGGGGCACAACAGCAACAAAAGTCAGGATTGTCCAGTGTTAACCACCATTTTTTCATCTTCATATTTAAAGCTATTGTTGCTTGCTAAATGATTTTCATGGACTCCCAAGTTTCCTTCAGGTGTTCTGAGATGATATCAGAGTACCACCCCGAGCACAGGACTGCCAGAACCACAGCAATTACACTGTCCAGGCCACCCACAGCAAAATCATCATTTTGTGCTTTCAAAGATTTTTATAGAATCAAAGGATATGCTGAGTTGGAAGGGACCCCTCAGTATCACCAAGTCCAACTCTTGGGCCTGTGCAGGACACGCCAAAAATCATACCATGTGCCCCTGAAAGATCATCCAAACACTCCTGGAGCTCTGGCAGCCTTGGGGCTGTGCCCACTGCCCTGGGGAGCCTGGTCAGTGCCCACCACCCTCTGGGGGAAGAACCTTTTCCTGAGATCCATCCTGACCCTGCCCTGGCACAGCTCCAGCCATTCCCTGGGTGCTGTCCCTGCCCTGGCACAGCTCCAGCCATTCCCTGTGCCCTGACCCTGCCCTGGCACAGCTCCAGCCATTCCCTGGGTGCTGTCCCTGCCCTGGCACAGCTCCAGCCATCTCCTGGGTGCTGTCCCTGCCCTGGCACAGCTCCAGCCATCTCCTGGGTGCTGTCCCTGCCCTGGCACAGCTCCAGCCATCTCCTGGGTGCTGTCCCTGCCCTGGCACAGCTCCAGCCATCTCCTGGGTGCTGTCCCTGCCCTGGCACAGCTCCAGCCATCTCCTGGGTGCTGTCCCTGCCCTGGCACAGCTCCAGCCATCTCCTGGGTGCTGTCCCTGCCCTGGCACAGCTCCAGCCATCTCCTGGGTGCTGTCCCTGCCCTGGCACAGCTCCAGCCATCTCCTGGGTGCTGTCCCTGCCCTGGCACAGCTCCAGCCATCTCCTGGGTGCTGTCCCTGCCCTGGCACAGCTCCAGCCATCTCCTGGGTGCTGTCCCTGCCCTGGCACAGCTCCAGCCATCTCCTGGGTGCTGTCCCTGCCCTGGCACAGCTCCAGCCATCTCCTGGGTGCTGTCCCTGCCCTGGCACAGCTCCAGCCATCTCCTGGGTGCTGTCCCTGCCCTGGCACAGCTCCAGCCATCTCCTGGGTGCTGTCCCTGCCCTGGCACAGCTCCAGCCATCTCCTGGGTGCTGTCCCTGCCCTGGCACAGCTCCAGCCATCTCCTGGGTGCTGGCCCGGGTTCCCACAGGGCCAGCCCCTCCTCTGCCCTCCTGAGGAGGTTGCACCTGCAGTGAGGTCTCCCCTCAGTCTCCTCCTGTCCAGCTGAACACACCAAGTGCCCTCAGTGTCCTCACTCACTGCCCCTCCAGGCCCTGAACTGTCTCCATGTCCCTCCCTTGGACACTCCTGCATGTATTGTAGAGGTGCCCATATGTTTGCTCATGTATATAAATTATTTGCTTTGGCTCACAAAATTCTCCAAACATCAGTTGCATTTTTTTTCTTTGTTTTTTGGCTGGTTGGTTGGTTGGTTGGGTTTTTGTTTCTTTGCTTGCTTTAGCTTTTTTAACTGAGTGCAATAATCTTCCATTTGTGTAAATCCTCAAATGGGACTGTGTAACCATAGCAGGTAAAATGATAAACTCCTGGTATTGCCCCTTGTACAGGAAACCTCAAACCTGCACAAACATCGAGGTGGGTTATGCTTCTTTTAAAGAGTCTCATTCCTTTTGTCAACACCAAAAGGATTTTGCCCCACTAGACCCACCAGGCCAGGAGCTGATCACCAGAGGTGTGCAGCACTGAAGGGTGTCATTATGGCCTCACTGGCACAGCCCTGGGGCTGGCACACCTGGGCCCTGCACTGCTCTGCTGCCAGTCCTGGCACAGCTGCCCCTGCCCTGTGGCTGTCTCGAGCAGTAAAATCAGTTCCATGCAATTTGCTTGGGAAGGGTCATTCAGGAAGGAGCCTGAACCCAAGATGCCATCAGCAATCTGTGACTGTAATGATCTTCTGGCACTTCTCAGAGATCAGTCCTGTTTGAACATTTAGCAATAAAATTAATTTGTGAGAACCATGCTCCAACTCTGGCGCCTTATTTCACTTCCCATTCTGTGAGTCTCCTTTTACTAGCAATTCAAACTCCAATAAAACCCCCATGAAAGCCACAGCATGAAGTTTCTTCTAAACCAAAATGTGCAGCCTAGGTTTCTGTTCAGATTTCTCGGTGGCAGACCTCACTCTCTGCCTTTTGGTCATTAACAGGGCAGTGCAGTGTAATGCATCACCTTGGCAGTCAGTGCCTGCACCCAGCCAGAGCTCAAGGTCTGTTCATGGGCACAGCTCGCTCCATGACCTGCCAAACAGCCACCAGAGGGGTGGCACACCATGGAAAACTGCCCTCCTCCTGCTCCAAGGACAGGGGCCTCAGCTGCCTGAGCTGCCAGGGGCATGGGTGCCACTCTGACACCCACAGGGTGTGGGGCCCTCTCCTGCAGGCAGCAGCTTTGACTGCAGAGCACCCTCCCAGATCTAGGTTAGAGCTCTTTCTGAGGCCATGTTTGAAAGCAGATTTTCACCATGTGCTAATGCAGAGGGAAAGAGGAGTGCCCATCCCATGGCAGCAGGGACTGAGAGGCATCTGTGTGTCAGCCAGCTGCCATATGGTGGCCATGGAGCCAGGTCAGGTTCTTCTGCCAGTGCCAGCAGAGACATCTCTGCACAGACTGCTCCAGCAAACAGAGCACTGCAGTGACTGCAAAGCCCTGTGCCCCCACCCGGAGCCCACGCTGGCTCAGGATGGGCAGCACACACTGGAGTGACCAGGGGTGATGCACCACAGAGTCAGGGAAGCAGCGAAGGATTACAGTGCCCCACTGCATTGGTTTATAGGATCAGTACCTTCTCCATCACATTTATGGGAACATTTGGAGCCCTCAGTAGCCAGGAATACAACTATGCTATTTCCTGGATAGACTGCAATTAAAACATTATCAGCAACTGCTGTTTAAAACAGAATAATCCTTAAAAAGCACAAGTTCATACAGCCCTCACATCAAGGCCTGCAATACTGTGACCCTCACTGAAAGTGGGGCAGGATTTTTACTGGAAGTTTGTAGCTCTCATCTGCTTGAAAATTGGAGTCCATTAACTGGGAGGGAGGCAGAAAAAGAAGAATTTTCATGAATTGTGACAGCACTGTGGGGGCAAAGAGAGGGAAATACACTGTTTTTTTGTTTTCCAAGAATAAAACCTCTCATTTCCATGAAAATGTGCTTAGTTAACAGAAAGACATTAAAAATCTGTGTGTTCAGAATCACACTAGACAGGATTTAATAATACAGCTGCTCTGTGGATCTTCATGTCTCCAAAAAGACTAAAGCAGCTGCCTGTGAAGACTGGACTGGGAGAACCCTGCAGATGTGACCCTGCACTTGGTGGGCTCTGAGCAGCCTTGGGAGCCTCACAGAGGGCCCTGAGGTGATGGCACACCATGGAAAACTGCACTCCCTGGCGCTGCTGAGCCTCAGAGGGATGGATAAAGCTGCAGGAGATCCTGCGTGGCATCCTGTTGGGAAGGGAAGGAGCAGAATGGCTTGGAGCATCCAAGGAATACCAGGCTAAACCCCAGCAAATCTTGATTTCTGGGTACACTGGAACTTGAGTAAGTCAGTGCCCCAGCTCCTTCAGCTTTGTACCATGAGGAGGAAAAATAATTACTTTAAGTGATTAATTACACAGTTAATTATGTCAATTAGTGCTGCACTATACATTGAAAATGTGCTCCAAAGATTGACACTTCAAGATGAGAGTCTGACTGGCTCATGGTGAGTGCACTGTCAAGTTTCAGTTTCCAGACTGCTCCGTGGCTCAGAATTAATTAGTGCCGTGGTTCAGAAACAGGATTCCCTAATTTAGTGTTCCCACTGGAACACTCCGAACTCACCACACCCTCCCCCTGCCCCGCAGTGGGATGGAGGGGAGAACTGGAGGCACTGAAGGGACAGATCATGGGTTGAGGTATGAACAATTCACTGGAAACTGCAAATGAAATAAGGAAACGAACAGTAGCAGCAACTTAGTAACAGGAGACACAAAATTCACACACAAGGGCTTGTCACTGCCCCACACAGAACCCCCAGCAATCCCCGACCCTTTCCCTGTCCCTGGAAAACAGCATGAGGAAAAACCTCGGGCTCCCGGCCATGCCCCCTCTTGGTTACAGCCAAGATCAGATCCAGGACAATTAGTCACAGCAGCAAAGCTCTTGGGTCCACTCTGTCTTTCTAGCTGGGCAGCAGAGCAGTGAATTTGATGAGCTGGAGGAAGTCCTGACCAATTGTGCAAGTTTTCTCCCATCAGTTGCATACATGGTTAGGTCTCAGTTAAAATCAGGTACCTGGGTCCAATCAGTGTGGAATTTATTTTGAAAAACAGCCTGGAAGTGCAGGATCTCATGCATACAATTAACAGCAGTTGTGAACCAGGGGCCCAAAACATGCAGAACCAAAACAATCTGCTCATAAACCCAAAGGCTTTTTGCCAGCTCTAATATGCCACTTACCATGACACAGGGATGCAAGTCACAAGTGATAATTACTGCTAATTTTATGCACTGTCTGGAGTAATTTGGGTTGCACTGTCACCGAACATTGCCAAAGTTTCCAGGTTCCCAGAAGCCACAGTCCCTGAGGAAAGCTGGGGCTGTTCATGCTGGGGAAGAGAAGGTTGCCTGGAGACCTCACAGCAACATTCCAGTGTCTGAACAGGCTGCAGGGAAGGCAGAGGGGGACTCTTCATTAGGAACTGTAGTGACAGCACAAGGAGCAATGGGAGCAAATAGAAAAGAGAGGACATTTAGGCTCATTATTAGGAAGAAATTCTTTACTGTGAGGGTGATGAGACACTGGAACAGGTTTCCCAAGGAGGCTGTGGATGCCCCAACCCAGCAGTGTTCAAGGCCAGGCTGGATAAGGCCTTGATCAGCCCAGGATAGTGGGAGGTGTCTCTGCACATGGCACAGAATCACAGGATATGCTGAGTTGGAAGGAACCCATCAGAAGCACCAGGTCCAGCTCCTGGCCCTGCAAAGCACCATCCCCAAGAGTCATACCCTGTGCCTGAGAGCATTGCCCAAACATTTCTCAGTCTCTGCCAGGCTTGATGCTGTGATCACTTCCCTGGGGAGCCTGTTCAATGCTCAGCCACTATCTCGGTGAAGAACTTTGTCCTGGCATCCAACCTAAAGCTCCTCTGATTCAGCTCCAGCTGTTCCCTCAAGTTCTGTCCCTGGTCATGAGAGTGAAGAGGTCAGTCCCTGGCCTTCTGCTTCCCTCATGCAGGGGGTTGTGCCCAGGTGAGCTCCAGGGCCCATTCCAACCCCTTAACATTCGATGTAATTTTTGGTTAGCTTAGTATGCATTTCACAGTGCAGTGAGCTGTTTCTGTTTAACCATTTTGATTATGCAAGGCCATAATCTGCTTTATGAATTATATTATAAAAAGCTGTTTCATTCTTAAATCACAATTACACAGCAAATGTGAAATCAAACGAGAATGCTGGGTCTGAAGGCAGATTAGCAGCATTACAGACATCTTTAAGGGAGATACCATCACCAGGGCCAAAAGCTGCAAGTGGGTGCAGCTCCTTGGAGTTAATACCAGTAATCAATTCAGCCACTGTTTGAATAGATATTTTCTTGTTTTGTGTCTGATAGAGAAAGGTCTGTGCCTGCCTGCAGGGCTGCTTCCTCCCTCACATCACCAAGGATCCTTCATCCACCATCTCTTTCATGCCCAGACTAAAGAAAATCCTGACCTAGTTCTCTCCTGAAGGTTTGCTGCCTTTTGTGTGACATCTTCTGATCAAGTGAGGTGAGGAGAGAGCAGAGATGAAGAGTGAACAGAATAAGCAAAGCAATGTTTTCACCCCCAAAAGGAGGGGGGACTCTGCAGCAGGTCATCAGAGAAGTGGTGCAGGGAGCACAGGGGTTTCATTCTGAATGCAGAACAGCAGGGATGATAAGATCTACTGAAGCTCCTCTTGGGACAGGAGAGTCTCACACAGAGAATCCCTCACAGTCCCCCACAAGTGGGGCATGACATCTTCACTACTCAGAATAAAATGCTTAATTTCTTTTTTTTTTTTGTATCCTCACATTTTCTGAGGATAATTCTCCACACCTGTCATACAAGCTTCTGGCAGCAGAGTCACAGACTCTTAGAGCAATACATCAGAACACATTAAAGGAAGGAAACATTATTAAGAAAATGCCCAGCAATCACAGTGTCTGAGATCAGCAATTACGAAGAGAGTCAGTGTGAAACAGGAATGTCCAAGGGCACATCTTGACTCTCACACCATGTACCTGGAGCTTGGCTATATCACCCTGTCAGGAACACCATGCCTAAAAATTCACAACCTGACAGTTACTCACAGCTCACAAAACTTCCAGGGGACCAAACCTAGAGGAAGAATTTTGGCCTTTTTAGTGGCAAAGTGAGGCAAAAGAGCTCCCCACACCACAATAGCAGCACACCCATCCCAAGTGAGAGCAATGGCAGAAAAGGGCTGTTTGGCCAAAATGAGAAGAGGACATGGGAGAAGAAGGACAAATTAAACTCTTTTCAGGGCCAACACCCTTCTTCTGGTAGTTAAGACTCTCTAATTCTTCTATATACATTAAGTCTCTTACAGATACTGTAAGGAAGCAGCTTGAGTACATGCTGCAAATGAGCAAGTGTGTTGGCCCTGTTGCAGAAGGAGACTAAGACCAACTAATATGGAGGAATATAGGCCATGGTCTTTCTGTGAAGTAACAATTGCAATGACAGGCAGGTTAAAGCCTAAGGGTTTCTTTCCATTCTTCCTTCTTCATTTAGTTTTTGGAAGCACAAAATAATCATTTTCTTACATGGAAGGACAAGAGAAAAATGAAAACAGCTCTATTTCAGCACCACAACTTTCCTCATCAGGTGCTGTGTTAACCAACTCCCTGGCTTTGACCTTTCTGGAGGAAATACTCCTATTTTGTACAAAGTTTATCACTGGGCCAAATGTCAGCACTATGGATGGTGGTTTGTACCAGCACTGGTGAGAATGGCTGGGATGCAGTTCTGGGACTGGACTTTCTGACACGGTGCTGGGTGTGGCATCTCCTCTTCCAGGGGCACAAACAACATGGAACAGCCCAGTCACTTTTCCCCACCATAAGGACTCACAACTTGATTAGAAAAAAGGTCATGGAAAATTGTTATTGCTTAATCTGTTATGTCTATGAAGGCAATAGAGGCAGCAGCAAGGTAGCCTGAATAAATTTTCTTTAGCAGTCCTGTGATTCTGCCAGTTCCCCTCCCTATTGCTTTTCCTTCCCCTTTGTACGGATGTGTTCAATAGTCTGAATGGCTGCATCCATCTGAATGATGGGGCATTATTTTTTCCTTTCTTCCTTCCTTGGGTCCCCCTCACTGGTGCTGCTTTTCAGTGCATTGCTGAAAGTCCTACCATAATGAATCAACACCCTGGGTGTGCTGATGGCAACAGCAAAGGCTTCACCCACCCAGAGAAGCATTTCCCACATCAGCAGCCACCCTGCACACCACTTAACGAGGCACCTAAATTATTCTCCCCACCAGAACATTTATCAGTTCTAATTCAGCTGTAAGCAGGAAATGCTTTCTATGTGTTGTGGGTTTGTCACCATCAGCAGCCTTGCCAATATTCTGGTGACATGAGGTGCTTCACTTATCAGTCAATAGAGAAGAACATGAAGCAAGACCTGCTGCAAAGATTTCAAGCAGGTAACAGCTTACTGGAAGTACAAAAGGGAAGAGGTACAGCAGCTGGGGACAGGGAGGGGGACATCAACCAGGCTGTTGCTTTTCCCATATCAATTAATGACAGTGGTTATGGTTGTTTTGAAAAGATTTTTCCTGGGTTACTGTAAGACTATCACCCTGTAATGGATTAGCATTTCTTGGGGAAAGTGCAATACTGGAATCCACTTCTACCAACTTGACACCAGTTTGGCTGGGGGGACTCTCACTGGAGTCAGATAGGGCAGGTTTAACCAATCTCATTCAGTGCTTCATGCTTGAAATCAGACCAAACCCAACAGTTTACAGACCCACTGCCAGGCTGTATGTGCAGTCACATCTTTTCAGCTTTAAGTATAGTGATGACCATGCTAAAAGATGTTCCGTATATGTTCTATAAACTAAGTACTAGAAGATCTCGCCTATTTTTAAGTCTCCTGAATCTTACCTCTTCCTTGGGCAGAGCATTCACCCTTCAATGTACAGAGTTCTCACAAGTAAAGTCTGCTCTCAGACGCCTGGTGACTGACTGAGGAAAAAGGTATGAAAATAATTGAAGGTTGTATCCCAGCTTGTCACAGAGCATCAGTAGAGAAATTAAAGTTATTTAAGCACCTCTGTGTAAGGATAATCTTTGTTTCACTATTGTCTACAGGTTACACTCTCAGGAGGGTCGTGCTTTAATCAATAAAGCCTCAGCAGCAGCAGCAGCACAATAATGAGATTCTGCAGCATCTGCTCTTCTCAAGGTCCATGAGCATATTATGGAAATCCTCCATGGGCCTGCTCTGCTCCTCATGCCCACCCCCTCGGTGCTGCTGTGGCTTTAGCAGGATGCCAACACACCCACCGGCCCCCAAGGTGCCCAAAGCAGGGCTGAAGTTCACAGTCAATAGTCCAGACCATGCACACTAATGGTTCTCAGGAAATTGATATGTTATTATTGCTTAATTTTGGTAAACATTCTTACTGGAAAGTAGTGTCTCAATTGCAGCCCATCTAAAATAAGCTCATTTATGCTAATGTCTTTCTCCTTGACACTCAGTAAATTCTTCCTAATGCATTAATTATGACTCCAGATAGACCAATGATTATTTCATATATGCTAATTAGGAATCATTTTATTCCGTTTGCCACACACATCAGTAAACAAGTGGAATGAATTCCCCACAGGGAGGATAAAAAGACAATGATTTTTTCTTCCAATGAAGCTTAGAGAATTTACCCCACAAACAAGATGTAATTAGAGAGAAATGAGGATTTAAAAAATACACTTTCAGGTGTGAGAGATATCAAGAAAATGTTCTTCTCAGTGCTAGAATAAAGAGAATTCTTAGCTAATTCATCCTTAGCCAAAAACTCATTCTCAGTTAATGAGTTTTTACTATATATGATTAAGAAGTGCAACCACCTTCTACAAAGTAAATAAAAATTACAATCAAATTAGTTCTGTTTGTGGTAGAACAAATTGATACCAAAAAAAGAGTGTAATTTCAGCCCTAGGTTTGGCAGAGACACAAGGTTGAAGGAAACCACGAGACGTATCACTCTCATTTCCACTCACTGAATGTCAGGGGTAAAATACAGCAGAGAGAACTTTTGCAACTAATACTTAGACCTCTCCTCAATCCCACAGCCCTACAGCTGCATCATGTGCCCCTCCTGGCCATGACTGCTGCATAAATACCACGGAGAGCCCCAGAAAAACATCATTTCAGGCTTGGAACCAACCAAAGAGAAACATAAAAGGAATGAATGATAGAGAGTAACATCACAGGGATGTTTGTTAAGCACAAACTCTTAGATCCTCATAACATAAATGGTGATATATTGTAAGATGAAAGCTGGCAATATTTATGTGCAGGTCAGATCCATATATATATCTATGTGTGTGTGTGTGTGTGTGTGTGTGTGTGTGTATATCTGTGCAAAAATAAAAATGTATATATACATATTAAGGGTTGAACTTGAAGAAAAAATTATTGTGTGTGGATATGATAATTTGTGCTTGGATTTTTCTCTTCATGCCTTAAATCAAGTTAACTCATTTTCTAAGTTTACACACTCAGAGCCTACAATTCTGCTGGGGACTTTCTGAAAACATGAATAAATAATATAGGAGACTCTGCAATCTGAATTGAACTACCAATTTTGATGCATGAGCCAATCTACAAACTAATTGGGTCTTCTAAAATCAGGTGTTTCTGTGTTTGACGGCTGACTGGCTAAAATGGAGCCAGTAGTAACTCACACAATTAGAAAAACAGCATAAAGTGGAATGAAGAGGCCAGAATGGCCACATGGCTCGGAATCAGAGGGTTACTCTGCAGGCATTTACTTTTTGGGATATGCATTTCTGTATAAACTCTCTTTCAGTCCTAAGCATAGGCCTGTATTTAATAAAGAAAAGCAGATGAGCAATTACCTGCACCTAACTCCCTCATGAAGCCTGTGGACACAGAAGTGGGATGAACTGCACTGTTCTAAGAGAGAAACACACTATTGCCTGCAAGGAAATAAGGTCTGCATTTTTGCTTAAATTATTCTAGAGTCTGGGAATATTGGGATGAAATCTGAGGCAGTTTCTGGAATCTAAAAAAGCGAGTTTCATGCTAAAAAGATCCCAAGGAAAATCAATTGTGTAACAAATTAATGTTGTCAGAAGTACTTCTGTGTGTTATTTAGGCTGAAGAAAATGAAAGTTCCTTTCCTTAGGCAGATGAATAGAAATTTACAGTCACTACAAATTAATGTACAATTAATGTACTCTTAATCCTTAAGAATATGTTGGTTCTGGATTTTGTGTTTCCAGCACAGAACAGTCTATAAATCTTCCAAATTCATCTTCCAAATGAACAAGAGAGAATGATTTGATGGTTTTTGTTTGTTGTTTTGTTGTGGTTTGGTGGGAGGTGTGTGTTATTTCCCCCCTGGGAATCTGAAGAGCCCTCTTGGTCAGCTGGGACACAGGAAATACAGCACAGAAGATTTGCCATCAGCAGTGGAAGTCCTGGTGTGGAACCATCCCTCTGACTTTACACCTCCATCATCACATTTTTTTAGAATAGCATAGCATAGCATAGAATAGAATAGAATAGCATAGCATAGCATANTTCCAGACAGTGCTGAGGTCACCTCTCAGCCTCCTCTTCTCCAGCACAAACACCCCCAGCTCCCTCAGCCTCTCCCCACAGCACTTGTGCTCCACTCCCTTCTCCAGCCTCGTTGCTCTTCTCTGGCCCCGCTCCAGCCCCTCAATCTCTTGCCTCAACTCAGGGGCCCAGAACTGAACACAACACTCAAGGTGTGGCCTCCCCAAGGCAGAGTCCAGGGGAAGGCTCACTGCCCTGGGCCTGCTGGCCACACCATTTATGATACAGGGCAAGGCAACTTATAAAATAAGAGCCAGCAGGTGCACAGGTTTATTCCTAATGGAAGTAGAAAAAGCTAATGACTCTCTGAAACATTAAGGGGAAAAAAGTCTAGGATTATTAAAATTAACATCACTCATCTTTGACAGGAAATCCTTAACTGTCCAGTTGGATTACTCAGCCCTTCAGGCTCTGAGATAAGGGCTATTCACAGGCTGTTTGAACTCCACTCCAGTGCTAATGAATGCAGAACAGATAAATTTGGAAGGCAAGCACCTTGGAAAAAAATACTAGAAAATGTAAATTCTAATTCCATTCATGTCCCTCAGTGTGTGGGGGCTGATACGTGTCTGAGAGACTGTTGCAGCTGATGAAAAAGGTAATGAAGGATCAGATGGGTGCTGTTCAAGAGCATTAGCCACAATGATCACAGTGTAAGCCAGGAGCAGTTTGAGATATATAAATATATAGCAGCTAATGGGATATGATGCACATATCCCACAGAACACAGCAAGGTTATTTTGCCACTAACTGCTTTTTAAAGGGAAGGAATTGAAATACCAAGTTATCTGCATAGTGCACTATTTAATGTTAATTTAAACAAAGTTGAGAAAAGCAAAGTTAAACTTATTTATAATGCAGTGAAAACTGATGAAAAGGTGATGATTGTCCCTTGCTGGTAGTAGAGCAGCACCTTCCCTCACTTGTCTTTCCATACAGCACCTGAATATTCAGATATATCACTAAACATCAAGTGAAGCCCCATGGAATTCCAAACCCTTACTGAGCTTTTATATACAGAAGTAGCGGAAATTTCAGTGAACTAATTTTTTTTTTCCATCCCAGAAATGAAAAGCTAGAGGAAACCTTCCTAATTCTATTTACATCTTCAATAACCATCTTCTCCCTAGCAAATAGTTTCCATGTTTTTTGTAATTTTCCGAATTTCTATTTATTTTTGAAACAAAGAAGTTAAAGCAAACAACTGAAGGTGTGTAATTGCCTTATGAACACCTATTAATGGTCCCCGTGTTAATGTGGAAGGTAGGACTGTCCCAACACAGTATTACTCAGAGAGAAGGATCTGATGATGCTTTGCTGCATTTCAAGCTACATTTGTTTCAAAGCACAGAACTTATTTTCAAGCCATTTAGGATTTGCATTCCTGTTCGTTGGGGTGGAAAAGCACCTCGGAGGGAGGAGGAGGAGGAAGCAGTAAAAGTCAGGCACTTAATTATCCAATCTGGGATTCATATTCTGTTCCACTGGACCCAAAACCTTCTCTCTGGACAAGACTGACATCAATTATATGAGAACTTTTAGAACTTCCAATATAATGGGTGGTAGCTTTAATTACTTCAATACGTAATTGCCTCAAAACTGAGGCCAGTGATGATTGTCATATGCCACAATTCTCTTGTGCTATAATCTGTGCAAATTGAAAACCAAAGATTGTTGATATTCTAGACATAAATTAGAAATATGCTCAGGCAACTCTACAGAAAAGTCACTTCTGTAGTTTGTTCAGTAAGATATATGTCAATAAAACACTTTATTAAAGTTAAGTCCAAAAGAAAAATCAGGAGGTGGAGAATGCAAAGCAAACCTAAGCACAGGATTGGAGGAAGGGTGAATTCTTTATCTCCAAGCTTAGAAAACAGCCAGGAGAAAAGAAACTCAACGTCAGAAAAACTTTCCCATTTCATTAGCTTTATAACATTATCTCTATTAGATATTTCTTTAGCACCATTTCGTCTGATTTCTGCATTGTGTTCTTATATTTAATGATCAGCTCAGTGAAGTGGCTTTTTAAAAACCTCTTCTTTGGAGGTTTTTTTCCTGGGAGCTGTTTTCCCTGCTTGGATTTGGGAGTCAAGAAAATACTGCTTGACCTCCAAAGTTGACCGTTCTTGGTCTCAATGAATAACAAAAAAACCAAAACTGAGATAATGATTGAGAATTGAGTTCCATTATGTCCCTGTATGACAGTGAGAGCATTCAGGGTAAAAAGCCCACAAGAAATATTCAGCAAAATATTATATACCACACAGAGCAAAATCAGAAGCCCACTGATTAGAAAGAAACTTTGCAGCAAACTGTAATCAAAGTTTTGATTTCGATTTTTTCCTTCTTTGGCTGTTTCAAAGGCTTCTTCATTCTCTAACACATTAGAAGACTTAACAAAAGGAAACTGAATGGGCCTCTGGAACTTTGGAGCTGCTCTTTCCATTCTCCATCATTACAGTTCCTGGAAGTTCAGGGAATGTATCCAGCCTGAATCCACCTCAGACTGCTTGGCTGAAACGCTGTGTGCCCACAAATACCAGAGTACTTCTCTGAACAGAGCATCTCTGGGGAGAAAGGGAGCATAAATCCTCCAACTTCCATACAGAATGGAAAGCCTGAAAGAAAATGAGCTCAGCATATAGAACTAATTGGAGCCATTCATGTCTTTCATGCATGTTAGTCGAGCATTCCCACTGCTCCACACCTGCCTTCAGAATCCCCACCAAGGCTGGCTGCAACATCAGCCTGTGCTCTGTCATTAAAAGGTAATTAGTTTCAATTTGTTGTTAATGATAAAAGAACCAGCGCTGGGGGTTTGTTTAAAACTCTGCACCTCTTTTACTGTGATTTTTAGTTAGGTCTATTTTTTATGGTGCTATAAGGCTGCTGTTCCTGATTACATTCCTCCTCCTTGTTCATACGGGTATTAATCTTTCACGGATAACGTGGCCTGTTTCTAATGAATGCCTTAAGCCTGAGAAGAAAAGCACTCAATTTAGGTCCTTTAGAAACAGTGTCTCATTGAAACTGCATAGGAGATTGATTAAATACCTTGCTGTCCAAATGACTTAGGGAAATTAATGGACCCAATCGAAGTAAAAACCTCTATGTTCTTTTCTTGTAACAAAATAAGGACAACCTAAACGTAAAAAATTGCCAAGGAGATTATATAAGCAATCAGCTGCTAACAATGCTTTTCTAAGTGAGCCAATATATCAACATTATTCAGAATTCAGGCTTTATTCAGGCTTCATTGGCAAGAGCAATTATACCAGAGAAAAAATAGTAGAATTTTCTCTCTTATTACTAAGGGGTAGTAGTAGAGTTTTGGAGGTTATTATAAAGCTAGTGAGATGTTTTCAAACTGAAAGTGGGGAAATTTAGATTAGATATATGAAAGAAACTCTTTACTGTGAGGGTGGTAAGGCACTGGCACAGGCTGCCCAGAGAAGCTGTGGATACAACCCAACTCTGAGCCAAGGTAACTCAGGTCCCTGCTAATAAATCCCTTGGGCTGAATTAGGCTGAGACAACACTGAATGATTGGAGGATATGCAAGGCAGACTTATTTGAAAACTGTTTAATTGCAGTGGAAAGAAGCTATGTGGCCATTTTGGCTATTTTCTACAAAAGTATGAAAATTCATTAAGAAAAAGCATAAGGAAAAGAAAAGAAAGAGAAGGAAAGGATAACAGTAGATAGTGCAGAGAAAGGATATGACCATCCTTGGATCCAGTGACAAGACTGTTGCAAGTTCAATGTGTGTGACTGGAGGGATGGTGGCAGTTTGATCCATTGAGGTGGGGGCCCACAAAACAAAGAGTTCATCTGGCATTCCAGCTGGCATGGGAGTGCCCAGAGCTCTCCCCAGGGAGAAGATTCTGCTGGAACACTAAGAGGCCTGCAGAGTTTGCTGATGGAAAATTCCTGAAAAGAGTTGGGGGTGCTTTGGGGTCCTTGGTGGGCCATAGCCGCCTCCAGGAATAGCTGTTTGTCCCTGCTCCCTGTGCCTGCACAGCTGTGTGTTGGGTGGTCCCCCGGGACCTGAACAGGAAAACCGGCTCCAGAAAGGTGCTGCCCTACCTTTGTATGGATCTCCCTTTCCAGGCACATCCTGTTCTAACTTGCCCACCTGAATGGTCATTGGAATTCCAGGCACAAGGCACCAACTCCTAAAGGCTCGACTCTCAGCCTTCTAAACCGTCCCTGGAGGTGTTCAAGGCCAGGTGGAATGGGGCATTGAGCATCCTGGTCTAGTGGAAGGTGTCCCTGCACATGATTGTGAGATTGGAACTAGAGGATGTTTATGGTCCCTTCCAACTCAAATCATTCTATGACTCTAAGACAGTAACATTAGGTGTTTCCAGGACTGGAAATGAAAAAAATGGGGGAATGTAGATCCATCAGGCATTCATATCTCAGATAGCTGGGTGTGGGTTTTCACATTGGTGGAGCAGCACCAACATCAGCTTTGAGCTCTCTTCTGAATGTTACACGTGTCTAAAAGTGCAGGTAGGGAATCATTTCACACTGCTCTCCAGCCAGAAAAGGCACCCATCACCTTACTGCAAGTTCACAGGAAAAACTCAGCAAGACAACAGCTTACTCCTACCTGACTTCTTTATGCAGACTGCCCTCACACTCTGTATTTTGGGCAGCAAAAGTATATCTTTGTATTTATCCAGTGTGTGATGCAATGGAGTTCCCTCTGAGGTCCATTGGTGCTACTGGACTGCACCTAACAACAAAATCTCCAAACAGAACCATCAGTGTGGGGAGTTGCTTGCAGAGAAAATACATCCATGGATTAGGAAGTATGTTTTTGGTTATTTTGCTCCGTGTTGTTACTTGCCTGTGTCTGAGGAAAAAAAGGTAGTGCTGACAGCCAAAGAATGAAGTAATTAAAAGGGTGGCATTGAAGTTGCTACCAGTATCACCTGGAAGTGCAGTACAAGAGTCTGAAGTTTAAAACAAGAGATGAAAGAAGATACAAGCAACAGCACTATGATCTGAATCAGGCATTTAAAGGAGTGGCCAAACAAAGGCACTGAGGGCTCACAGCAAAATGCAGGATATAAGGACACTGTAGAAGATGCACCTGAAAGACTTGCTGAAAGACTTGCTAGCATATCTGCATCAATATATACTTATATAGTAATTCAAGACACCTTTAGACAGAAGAATACAAGAGGCTGACTGCTTGTGGGTGTGAACAGGAGCTCCACACACAGGTGAATCTCAAAGCCCAGGCCCCCAGCACTAACCTGGGCAGAGAATGCCTTGGCTGCCTCCTGTCCCAGCTGTGGGTCGGGCAGCCAGAGCACACAGCAGCAAACGCTCCATGGAGCCGTCTGGCAAAGCCCAGTCCCCACCACAACATCCTTGTGTTCTGCCCCACTGCTGAAATGAAAGCCCAGGCTCCCATTGCCACGGCTGAACGGGCTGTTGGGTTTCAATCACAGCCATTCCTTTCAGGATTCCAGCCTGCAGAAGGCTCTACAAAACAGCTCGTTATGACTTTCCAAATTTCACAAGCAACCCAAGAATTTTGTCCTTAGGTTTCCCTTTATTAAAATATGCTGGTAGAAAATGTAATTTCAAAAGTAACCTAACATTATGTCAAGTAACAATTCTGAACTTTTCCCCGAAAGAAAGCATTGCTACATCTAAAATGTTCCATTTTCTCCAGCAGCCCGTCTCTAATGTGAAAATTAATGTGCCCTGCCTGAGATCTTCTGCAATAATACTGAATGCATGAAAAATTGCTGCTTCTATTCAATAATGATTAGATGGTTTTGAAGTATAAAATAGCCAGCCACAATTGCATTTTATTGATTTACATTTTTATGTCATTTTGCGTAGCATAAAATTAATTTCCAAATTATTACCTAGTTAGCAAACATTTCAGCTAATTAGAGAATTTGAAAAATCTTTCCCATGAATTATCATAGGGGAAAAGTGAGGGAAGTTAAAATGACCTCACAAATCAGTGCTTTTTAACAAAATTATTTAAGAAAACAAATATTTTGCCTAAAAATAATGATAGCCTTTATGGGTTTCGAAAAGGAAATTAAATAATTGCTCTAATGATGGTTTTAGTTTGATTTAATTAAAAAAAACCCTCATGAAGAAATTAAGGAGTTCATCTGTCTCCAGTTACTTCTATTAACCTGGCATGTTTTAGTACAACAAAATCATGAAAGAATTGATAAGAATTTTGTAGCTCCAAATATGTTTTCTTATTCCTTTCAAATGAAGTAACAAAAAGAACCAGAAAGTGAAATCATGTGGATGTAGGATCTCTGACTTATCTTTAATTTGTTGGAACTAGTTAGTACTGAAATTTGGAGGGATGAAATAAATTTTCCAGAGGCATTTCCAGTTTTTGCTGGTTTTTTACAATCAATTTTACAGCCTTCTCCACACTCCTATGACCTACATGTGTCCCAGCACTGGAGCTGCAGCCTCCTGGACCGTTTCCTTGGTGCAGGGGGCAGCCACCTCCTGGGGGTGGCATCTCTGGCCAAGCAAAGACTCAGCTGTGCTTATCTCCTGAGCAGGGATCTCTGGCACCAGCCAAGGGCCCTTCCAGCACCTCCCACTGACACCGAGCTCTTGCTGCATTTCAGCTCATCTTGGTACAAAAACCAATTTCTTCCTTCATCTAAGGTGAGATTTTGTGACAAGAAAATAGAAATGCTATATTATTATTTTAACTGCCTCATTTTTTACATAGATTTACATCTGGACTGGCCCCTTCAAAGGACTGCTCTGGAGATACAAGCTAGACTTAGGAGTTAAGCCATCCCTAGGAAAATTACAGGGGCTTCTGTTCAGCTCTGGCCTTAACCCAAACCCAGCATTGCACGGCACTATCAAGCACCAGCTGGATGGGGTGAAGAAGTTCTTCAGTTTGTCTCTTAAAGGTTGCATTAAAAAAAAAAAGAAAAAAAGAAAAGGAGATAAATTGTTTTAGAATTACTTTGAAAAAGTACTAAATACTGTTTTCCAGCTTTAAAATTACTGAGCCTCTGTGAAAACAGTGATAACTGAAGCAATGTGAAGGCAGGAAAAGGATGCCCAGAGAAATGGTGGGTGCTCTGTCTCTGGAAGTGCTCCAGGCCAGGCTGGATCAGAGCATCCTGGTCCAGTGGAAGGTGTCCCTGCCCATGGCAGGGGCTCAGGACGGGATGAAGAGGAGGCTCAGAGGTGACCTCAGCACTGTCTGGAAGTGCCTGAAGGGAAGTTGTGGCCAGGTGGGGGTTGGTCTCTTCTCCCAGGCACTCAGCAATAGGACAAGGGGGCACGGGGGGCTCAAGCTCTGCCAGGGGAAATTGAAGTTGGAGAGCAGAAAAAACTTCTTTGCTGAGAGAGTGCTCAGGCATTGGAATGGGCTGCCCAGAGAGGGGGTGGATTCCCCATCCCTGGAGGTTTTTAAGGTGAGCTTGGCCATGGCACTGAGTGCCATGATCTGGTGACGGGACTGGAGTTGGCCCAAGGGTTGGACTTGATGATCTCAGAGGTCTTTTCCAACCCAATCCATTCTATGATTCTGTGATCTGTAAGGTCCCTTCCAGCCCAGCCCATTCTGCACCCCTGTGGGATCAGGGCCTGGCCAGGGCAGGAGGAGGCAGCACAAACACAGCTGTGCATGGTGCCTGTGTGGGGTATGGAGGGAGCCCACATTTCCTGCCTGTGTGGGTTGATGAGTTGGTTCCCCAGCCCCAGCATTCAGCCCAGCACCCTGGGGCACAGCAGTGGCATAGGCCATGCCCCAGCCAGTAGGCAGTGCCAGAGGACAGCACACACCCTCGGGTGTGCCTCCTGTGTCCCCTGTGCTGGCACAAGGATGCCTGGCACTGGAGTGCTGTGTCATCCACGTGCTCTGCTGGGGCGTGATGGAGCCCAACACCAACCGGCTGCTGCTGCTGCCAGATTGGAACTGACTGTCCAGAGCCTCTGCACTCTGAACACCTTCACCCAGGGCTCTTGGAATGTCCCTTCTCTGCACCCTCGAGGTCTCCCAAGGTCTGCTGCTCAGCACAGGGGGATGTGGGTGCACCTGGAACCCACGGAATGGCTTTGGGCTGGAACACAGGATGGCACTCACATATAAATCCCACTCAGATATAAATCCCACCAGACTCCCAGGGCATCAAAGAACTCTTCAGAGTATGTGAAGGAGAAGCAATCAATCTGAATGTTCAGCAGCCGTTCACAGAACCAAATACCAGAGAGGGCTTGAAGTACAACATCTGAGATTTTGTAAATGAGGAGAGCACAACATCTACTTGCAAATGCCAGTAAAGAATTCCCATCCCTTTGATTATATCTGATACTCCACAAATGTTTCAAGTCTGATGCTCACAGAAGTGGATCTCCTTTTCGTAAGAACAAGAGAAATAATCTGTGTTATTTTTTCCTGTGTTGGACCAAATAATTTTAAAATGGCATAGCCATTTTTCATGCTTAACCCTATCTAAATTTTCTTATGCTTTGATTCATTTTAGCAAAATCAGTTTTGTGATAATACTGTGTAATTTTCCCCCCTCTTTTATTGAACCAGTTTTAATGTACTCCTTTACTTCAGAGCCTCACAAAATGAACTCCTAAACAAACATTTTGCTCGCCCAGTATCTGACCTCCTCTGGAGCTGTCCATGCTGCAGCAGCAGCTGAGGTGACCTACTTGAGAGAGAACTTCCTCATTAGCAGGTTTTGAGGGAGAGCAGCCTCCCCACAGGATAAGAATAGGAGAGCCTTGGGAGGGCATGGCTTTCTGTTTGCTGGTTCAGTTTGCACTGCTCTCCTCCCTGAGGCACACAGAGATGGGAAGGGACGTCCTGCTGGTCAAAGGGCCACAGGAAAATGTTCCCAGCTACATCTAATACTGGGCTGCAGAACTTTCTGGGGATATTCTGGAGTAATATATCTGATTTCTTCTAGCACAGAAATACTCCCAAAACTGCCCAGCAAAATGCTCCCCAAACGCCCAGGGGACAGTTTGACAGAAACTACATGGTATTAGTCTGTCCTTTAGCATGGCAAACTAGCACCCAAATGCTGTCTGGTGCCTTGTGCTTGGTGTTTGTTGCTAACACTGTCTTGTCAACAAATGTCATAAGGCACAGAGATACAAAACCCTAGCCATCAAGTGGTCAATTTAAAAGAAAAACCAAAACACCACCCCCCAAAAAATCCCCAAACCAAGCCCAAAGCCAACCAGTGAAGCTGGTGTGACAGCAGCTGTGGAGTCCACAGTCCACAGCACCTTGCAGGTGGGCTGAGTAATGATTGCATGTGTGGGCCTGTATTTTATTATTACCTGCTCTGTTGCAAAGGACCCAGAGTCACAGGGAGGGGAGGCTCCATGTCTGGAGGATGAGGGTACTCAGCATTCCAGGGCACACAGCAGTGTAGAGAGCACACATGAGAAACCTCCCAAACAAGAAATGCAGTCACAGTGCTGGAAAAGTCCTTCAAGAATTTGGGAATACAGGTGAGAAGCTGGATGCTTGCTCAAAAGCCAGCATGCTGGAAGGACAGTGAGGGCAGAGAGGACACAGTGGTCCAGCAGCAGACTAAACCTTTGCAATCCCTTGCAATAGAACCCTCTGGGTAAAGCAACCGAGCAAATTTTAGGAAAAAAGAAGGCAACTGTGCTTGAATTTTAAACAAAGAGGTTGGAACCAGAGTGGAATTTGGAGCGAGTAGCAAGCTAGCAGAGGGTTTGGAATAGGCATCATGGAGTCCATCTGCTGCCACTTGGTTTGACTACTAGCTGCTGCTGACTAATTCATAAAAAGTTCCATCATTAAGTAGTTAGTTTAGATTTACATACGTGCAGCCCTCTCAGTTTACTACCTAATGTGAAATGCCAGAGCAGCAGACACAAACAGAAAGGTTATGTTCTCTGCAGCTCACAAAATCAAATGCCTTTCAGTTCCAGGCTTTAATTGATAGTCTTTCTTCCAGGTGGTGGCAGGGCAGGGCGCCAAGGTACAGTATGGCTTGCACCAGCTGTTGGCACTCCTGCGAGCCGGAGTTTGGCAAGCAGGGAGAGGCAGGGCATGAGATGCCATGGCAGCCACTCTGGGGTTGGCCTGGTGCCTTGAGAGCATGGCAGAATTTCACGTGTGTGGGTCAGGCCTGGGGATTTCTCCCAGTTAATAGGTGTTCCTCAAAGCAAAGTGAGTCTCTGGCTGCTACAGTGTGGTGAAGCAAACTTTAAGCAACCAAGTGAGTGTATGACAAAGAAATGCGTAGAAATTTGGGACCTTGCACAGAGTGTGAAACTCTGTGTACCAACACACTGTGCTCTTCAGCCTGATCCAGTGGGCAGCCATTTACATGACAATGATGGCATTTTAATTACAAGTACTTCTAATTTTGGCTTCTATCAACTGCAGTGTTGAGTCAAGACAGAACTTGAATATTTGTATAACACAATTGACTTAAATAATACTATAAACTCTAAATAGCTGGCCTATCAAAACCCACATGAAATTATGTGCACGTAGTGCTGATGTTTGAATTAGCAGCATCATGAAAAAGCAGCTCCAGATTACAAGCTGAAGTGAGCAAACTCAACTGCCAAACACAGATCATGTGCCACTTTATTACTGGGCTATTCTCTCTTGAGCATCCTGGATTGAATAGAGCAACTTCAATGCAGCAGCTGCTGACATGAAGCCAAATTGTACTCCACTGCTTTCAAAAAAAAGCAAAGAAAAAAGTAAAGAATCATAAAATGAAGAGCTGAACCGATGTTTGTCCAACTCAGGGTGAGAAATGAAGGACCAACTGCTACACATGTAAGGGCCAGGCAATCAAACCCAGGCATGACATTAAATTCCATGACATTCAACTCAATTCAATGGCCATGGCAAGGGCAGTGCAAGGTTTGCCTGAGGCCCGGGGAAGCAGCCAGGTGGTAACAAGGCAGGGGCATGTGATTTGCTGGTCTCTCCAATTTTGGTGCTCTAATCCTCACTGGAGCTTTGTTAAGAATCATTGGGAGATGTGCCTTAATTTAACTTTAGTTTAATATAACTCTAATTTTAATAGGATTATGTGGGGATTGGCTCCCTAGGAAAAATGTGGAAGGGAATTAGGAGACTTTTGAGAGAAATTCTCACCTAAAATTTATCCTAGTCAGAAGAAGGGACATACACCCTCTTCTAGACATGATAAAAAGCCTCATCCTGGGGTGATATGGCGATGATCTGGGAACAAAGACAAATATTTTCATATCACTGGACATGCCTTGCATTTTAATCATCTGGCAGAGGAGAGAGCTAGGGGCCTGAAGGCAGAAGGACACATGGAGGGTTGGGGCTTTATTTGGCTCACTGGTCATGGATGAGTTACATGAAGTGACAAAAGATTTCAGTCAGAGATCATGTAGAGCTACTAAGGCCAGTTCTATTTGCAGGTGCATCAGAATTTAGCCTCAGATAAGTCAGCAATATGGCTCCACACTTACCCCGGTCTAATTCGCAGCACACTTGTATCTTTGGCTTTGTTACCAGGGCAACTGGCTGCTAGGGAAGGGTTTAGGAGGAATGTTCTCCTTTGTGGACAAGACAAGACATATTTAATGCTGGAATAGTGTGCATCAGTTGACAGTGGCCAACACCGTTTTCTTTGGAAAAAAACTCCCAGAGTTCAGCTTTGTGTTTGGTGATACCCAAGATGAAAATATGAACTCTAAAAGCCACTTATGACAACTGTTGTACAAGCAAAACTACATAACTTCGCAAGTGACCTTAAAACCCACCAGCACCAGAAGCTGCAGTGCAGTGAGCACTACTGTTGGATGCTTCAAGTACCTTAACTACCAACTCCAAGATTAGTTTTGAGAACAACACATGCTTGTTTATCCAACATATTGGATAGCCAGTAACAGGCCTCCATGCATTTATCTGTCCTTTTCTTTTTGCCTTAAGGCACCCAAAGAAACCTTTTAACTAGAGATTCACCCACAAAAACCCTGCTAAGAGTGTCCCTCAGCAACAGTTTCAGATGAGGTGATGGAAGGTTGGAAGCAGCACATGTTCCCTTCACACCTTGCTCTGCTTTCTCGCTGCTGTTCCTTCTCTCTGAGAGGCACACCAATACCTTGCCTGTGCTCTCACCTGGTGTACAAAGCACCAAAGCAGGTCACCCAAAACACCTGAGCTGAGCAGTCTCGCTCAGTGCAGGTAATGAAAGCCCATCTGCTGATCTGGTGGGAGCCAGAAAAATCAGAAGCTTAGAGACAGTGCATTGATAACCTCTAAGCAAACACCAAGAACCTATGAATCTTTTAAACTGGTTTTAGAGGTGTGGTCACTACTTTTTAGTGACAGGTGTTATGACAGCAAGGATTTTTAAAGGAGACTGATGGGTTTAGGAACTCTCTATATCCGGATACTGAGTCATCAAGTGCATTTAAAACCATTAATGGTCACAGCTGAAATAAATTTGTTAAACTTGTTTCTATTTTATACTGCAAACTGCAGACATGTAGAATAAAAACAGGGTCTGAAACTCTGTCATTTCAACAATATGCACTGTTTTTCTTCTTAACAGGGTATTAAAAAGAAGACTACAAAACACAGAGTTCCATTAAAAGGTTTAGCATCTCTCTATAAACAAGAAAGACAAAACCCCCTGTATAATTTTGGCCTTAAAACACTCCAGAGAAAACAACAGGAGAGAATAAAATCCCTGCCTGTGTGATGGATACAGGGGTACATCTGCATGTGTGTGTGCACTGTGTAAGCACCAACTCAATTTTATTAGATGGATGTGCCAGAAAAATATTTCTGCCTGTGACAATGACAGAAGCCTTTGCTCTGTGGTTCCAGGCAAAGGGGAATCAAACCCTTTGCCAACCCAGGCAACCCCCACACACTGTTCTGTGCGGTCCCCAAAACCCCAGCCAGGCCAGCCCTGGGAAAAGGGAACACACCCAGGCTGCAGGGGAGAGAACCAGGAGGAACACTTCTCAGAAGGCAGTTTATGAACAGATGGCTCGAGTGCTGCTTGCAGCCTACCTAAAAGCAACAAATACCTCCCTTGTGATTTATTTCCCCGGGAATCTGCTAAGAACTGCTCTCCCCACATCCTCTGGAAACCAGTTATCTCAGGCAAAAACTGCAGGCCTGCACTTTGGTGTCTTTACTGAGCTGTTAATGTGTGTGTTCATGAGGTCCAGTTTCTTTAAGAGCACGAATATAGGCACAGTGCTAACAGCAAAGGGCGCTGTACCCCAGGGTTCTGCTGTACCAAGTGCCAGAAGAGGATGCTGGGGAGGACTTCAGAACAAGGCAATCACACTCCGTTACCTTCCAAGTACTTTGGCCATTTCCAGATCGACAGATCATCTCTGCATCCACAGGAACCCTCAGTGGATTGCCCTTCCCTGAAGCTCTCTGCCTTCCTCTTGATCCCTTAGGAAGTTTTAGCATCCCCAGCTGCCTCCCTCTGACAGCATCAATACAGACATAAAAGAATTTATACTGACACTGCTGGTGAAAGGATTGACAAATAGCAGCTCTTCAGCTGCTGAAACAAGAACATCAAAAGGGGCTGATTTAAATAGATTTCTATCACATCCTATTGAGAGCAATCAAGGGTTCTGAACAACAAGAATGAACTCTTTTAAAACAACAATTAGAAGTTAGGCGCAGCTTTAGCTGTCTAAAAGTTACATGTCTAATCTAAATTATTATAATTTCTTTATGCTCTATCTATAGATAGGAATATATAGCAAGGAACTTTGCTCCAGATGGCAAGTCAAATCTTTCCTATGATAGCTGGTTCCTGGGACTGTCTAGAAAATTAACAGGAGCATATCTGTTCTTACAGCAACTCATTAATTGAAAAATAACCTTGAATACCTAAAATAATTCTGTTTATAAGAAAATAACAGAATGGTTTCCTACTAAAACATTCCTTAAAATAATACTGGGGGAGTCCCACAAAAAGCTGTTGGGCAAGCCACTGCTTCAGCAGAAGGATAAAGCTCAGGCAAAATCCACATAATTAGTGTTTATCTTCTTGCTAAAAGAAATCTCTGCCATCAGAGTTTTTCTTTAACAGGAAGATTACCCCTGGTCACTGAAGGAGAAATTCTATCACTGGGAGCCCACTGCTGGAGTGATGTTTGTGATCCCTTCCCACTTCAGTGGGTTCCCCTGAGTACTGCTCCAGAACCACTGGCTTCCCAGGACAGGATATCATCCTCTGCCATTGAACTGAGCCCCTGAACTGGTGGAACATTCAGGAGAGGCTCTTCAGGTGCAGCTTATCAGGACTGTGAGATCTACACATTTATACACTGCTTTGGATTTTCCTAAATAGGCTTTTCTTTCTTAATTACTCTCTCCTCCCTGACAGCAACTCTTATTACAGCAATTTTGCAACAAGCCACATTACAGTCAAATGTAAAGCATTACACCAGATCAGAGTCCTGGTTGCTTCACACCAGAATAAATGACATTATTTCATTCAGCAGTTAGGCTAACATTACAATTCTCAGCACTTCAGGTTTTTCTCCATCTTTCAGAACTATGGCTGCGAAAAAAATGCCTGAAAATAAATCTTTTCTTTGATATATAGGGCCATTTCATCAGACAGAGACAAATGTCTCAGCGGCTGTAACATATGGATAACCTCACTATGTGGAGGCTCAAGGTCTTTTTGCTTTGTTTTTATTCACCAAAGAAACTTTCAGACAAACATATACCTTAAAAAAATTGGTTTCTGCTTTTGCATTTGTGGCAACACAATCATTGCCATGCACATCTTAAAAAAGAGTTTGTTGATGAACACAAAAGCCCTGAAGCTGGAAGGACAGGCTGTTCTGTGCACTGCTTTTAAACACTCTGTTATTAAACAGTGTTTATGCAGAAAACAGACTACCTTATGTGAGAGCAGGAGAGCCACCACTCAGAAACAACATAAGATGATATTCTACACACTTACTATCACAAATAAATAAATAATCATTTTTATGCCTGTAAGGAAAACCCCACTTATCACAGCAGTGGGTGCAGTGCAGTTTGTAGTCACAATTTTAAATTAGCAGGCACTTTACCAAGGCCAGTGCAATTCTGCTGACAAAGAGACATGAAAGAGGAGTTTGGCTGATTCCTCAGCACGCCTGGATCCCATGGAGCAGATTCCATGGGTCATGTCTGGCATCTCCATGTTCCCAGCAGGAGAAGGGAATCAGAGCCATGGGGGCCATGGAGGAGTGGCCTGCCCTGGGTGAAGGTGACCCAGGTTCTCCTCTCCCCAGAGCACACCTGCAGCTGCCATTTCTCAGGGGCAAAGCTGGAGACAAACAGCTGGGCCTTCCAGCGCAGCCCTCTCTGCTGTCCTGGGTGGGTGAGCCAGACAGCCCTCCCAGCCCTCACACTCCAGGGGACCAGGTGACCCAGACAGCTGAGTGACCCCAGGCCCTCCTGGCTCCTTCCAGGTTAGGAAGGTTTGGTGATGCCAGAGGCTCCTGCCCCATGCCCACCCCAGGGACATCCACCAAGCTCTACACTGGGGTGTCACAAGAGGTTCTTGCAGCACCAAACAGGTCTGTAGGATGTTTGTGCTTTTGCAGGAATGGGTTGGGAAGATATTTTTATTGTGCTTATGTAACAAACCCCAAGTGCTGAACTCGCACTGACAGGCTGTTCCAGGCTGTTCTATCTGCACTTCCAGCGCCCACACCAGCTCACATTTCCCTTTCTAACTCATCGTTTGCACCTTGGATTCATCACTTCTGGTCTCTTTCCCCCCAAACCAGCTCTTTCTTAACCCAAATCAGAGCTGCAGAGACAACCCCATCCATCAGCTAGTCCCCTAACTCCACTTCTTTTCCATGTTGGTGCTTTTTCTTCGGAAACCAATGGGAATTATTAGCTGAATATAGATTTCTTCACCTCTTCACCCCAGAAATCATCACATCTTAAAAGTTAAATCAGACATCCACCTCATTATAACCCATAATTTCTGAGATACTGAGACAGTACCTTGAGTGCTGCACCCCAAGCTCTGGAAGGTCCCCAGCCCAGGAAGGACATGGGCCTCTTGAGTGAGTCCAGAGGAGGCCCCAGGATGATCAGAGGGATGGAGCAGCTCTGAGGCTGAGAGAGCTGGGATTGTTCAGCCTGGAAAAGAGAAGGCTTTGGGGTGACCTCATTGCAGCCTCCAGTACCTGGAGGGAGCTGACAAGGAAGGTGGAAAGAGATTGTTTTCAAGGGCTTGGAGTGACAGGACAAGGGGGAATGGATTCAAACTAAAAGAGAGTATGTTTAGATTAGATATTAGGGAGAAGTTCTTTACTATGAGTATGGAGGGGCTCTGGAGCAGGTTGCCCAGAAAAGTTGTGGCAGTGTCCAAGGCCAGGTTGGATGGAGCTCTGAGCAACCTGCTCTAGTGGGAGGTGTCCCTGCCTATGGCAGGGGGGTGGAAAGAGATGACCTTTAAGGTCCCTTTCAACCCAAACCATTCTATGATTCAGCATCTTCAGGGAAACCAAAAGATATTTTAGGGAACAGAAAAAAGAAAAAGAGACATGAAGTGTCTCAGGATAATTTCAATCTGAAAATTATTATAGGTAGAGAACTTCAGAAGTCTGAAACACAAAAGTATCTGCAAAACAGTATCTGGCTTTAGAACTGTCAATTATGTGTTTTATTTTGATATCCCACTAGTGACCAAGTCAGTAAATTTTGCTTATATCCACACGAGAAATATTCTGAAAGATATTCATTATGGATATAAGATTGACATATTGATATGTCATGAAAATTACTTAGGAATTATCAGAGTGACAAATAAAACACACAAGGCTTTGGAAAAAGAAATGTGCCTATCTGTGATGATCCTGGTTATAAACCATTTAAGACATACCACTCCCCAAGAAATCACTAAGCAAGCACCACTTTCTGTGGTTCCACCAAACAGCTTACAGTGTCCAGTTAATTCTCCTACAATAACATTAGTGGTAAGTGTCTCTACAATCTTGGAATGCACACCTGCAGTGACCCTTGTGGAAATCAAACATGTGCACAGGAATTGTTCAACAATATCTGCTTATACTGCAAAATACATCCAGTTAAAAACTGCTTAAAAGTATCTGAAGTCACTCAAGAAGTATTGGTTTATCCTGTGTTTTCCCTAAAGTGCCTAATTTTTGATTACAAAAAATAAAAAGCCAGTGTTTTTTGAGAAAACTGAATTTGATTCACCTGAGCAACTAAATCTCAGTTTCCAAGAGAATGGGCTCCCCAACTTTCTCTTTTGCTGAGCCCTGAAAAATGAAGATCCACAGTGAATGACAGAGCTGTTGCCCAGATCCCACATGCAAGACAGGAGGAGACACAATCTTATCTCTAATGACCAGAGGCTCATTTTTTTTTAAGTGTAATACTAACCATAAATATAACTTATTGCTTTCTCTCATCCATCACACCAGAAGAACCCCAGAGATTCATCATATTGCATGTCTACTCTCAGGCACCAGAGCAATGAAGCCTTTGAGCAATGCCTGTCACATCTGGAAGGGTGGGGCAAGAAGGATTCTCCTAAACTGGAACTCAGAAAGCCAGTGGAAGGTTTACAACTTGATATTACAGATGTAAAAATGTTCAGTAAGGTGCTTAGGAAGTTCCTGCATGGGTGGGACAAGTGTCTGACTGGGAAGTCGTTCAGACACACCTCTGTGACAACACTAATGATCCCAGTTGTGCCAAAAGCTGCAGCCTCAACCTGAATAACTCCTTCAGTTAATGAGAACCCCACTCTGTTACCATGGGGAGTTGGTAAAAGTCAACACTAAATGATCAGTTTTATCTGTAATTCTGGAAGTCCCAGTCAGGATTAAACTGTAATCATGACTAGTTATTAGATCAGTCTATGTCTGACTAATGCTTGGCTGCAGGAGGATTTATCACAAGTTCAGTTACATCTAATGCTTTCCCACTTCTATTGCTCCCTGCAGAGCTAATCGGATCTCAATGGACGTTTAAGGGAAATTCAGCCACTAAAGTGACAGATATACAAGTCTTGTCTGAGCCTTCTTTATGACATGTATTTTCTCCTTTTTTCCCTTTTCTCCCCACCCCCCACCCCTCCCCGGGTTTACTTCTGCACTGTTTCTGGCTTGTATTAATTTTCCTTTCATTCATCCTCTCTCTTATTTCTTCCCTATCACTGTTCCAGTCTCTAAGCTAGCTAGCTCATTATAGCACAAAGGTGAGGCAGATTGCAAGTACACCAGAGAACATTCTGGTTTATTTTCTCTTCAGGTGTCCACTGAATTCCCTGTAGTGAGCCAAAGGAGAGACCCTGGGCTGCTTTGGGAGATGGCCACTCTTCCAGGGGCAGTGATGCACACACACTCCCACAAAGGCCCAGGGCAGGAACCAGGAGCTACAGGTTTCTAAATTTATGGATGGTGCAAGCAACTGTCACAAAACATCAGTGAAAGACCAGGCAGGAAATAGCCCTGAAAAACAGGGATCCTTAATGCACCTATACCGTCCCCTCTGCGTGCTTTGGATGACTAAGCTGGATGAATGAATGAGCAGGCAGCTGGGACAATTTTCTCTGGTGCTGCAATCTGTATGATCCTGAATTTTTATAGACTCTGCACATTCAAGGAGGCCTGGAAAAATATAGGCATTCAGTGATGAGAGGCTCAGTATTCAAAATACATTTGAAATATATAGCTACACTTCTGCCTGCTGTAAATCAATGTCTCTCTTGCTCAGTGCTGGGCTGCATTTCATCAGCTGCAGCTGGAAATGACTCAGGGGACAGACTGTCCCAACACACGGGCCAGCCAGGCCATCACTGTTAGTGACCTGGAGCTGAAAAGCTGAGCTATTCACACTCACAGGCACTATCAGGCCCCATATTAAAGTGCACTAATTCCTGATTCCCAGCAGTACAATGAAGTTACAACCCTAACACACAAGGATTTGTCCTCATCCTTGTGAGATTAACTTGCTACATGAAGCTGCACGTGGCAATAATCATCCCCACCAGGAATCCTTAAATATCACGGATTAAGTTCTATCAACCAGGTTTTATTAAATGTGGTACCTTCTCACTCCAACACTAACAGATCAAATATATCAAACTATGCAGCAGGAAAAGAACCAAACAAAAGGAGTAGGCTGCCAAAACCAGCCTCAGAACTCAGATTAGAGAGGATATGGGGCTTTTTGTTTGGCTTTTTTATAGCTGGAAGATGGGAGAGACTGGAAGAGTTGGTAGGTGCACCATATAGGTTGAGATGAGGTATTTTTATAGTAATCAAGTGATAAAAACTCCATCTCAGAAAACAAATTAATAGAATAAGCCAAGAAATGTAGGAAATAATGAAGAACACTTCTTAAGTAATTGTAATTAAGTAAGACATGCAAAAATATGGAGCTAAGCCAAACCCAAGCATATCTAATACAAATGCTTGGAGTCTAAAGTGGAAAAAGTACACCAGTAAAGGAGTGGAAGGATTATAACAAAAAGGGATATAATGACAGAAAAAAAGTACCACTGGAAGCACAGATCATACTGAGAGAGGGGGAAGGCAAACAAAAATCAAAGAATTGTTACAGTCTATTGTCAAGTAATGTAAGGAAGTGAATGTATGAAAATGTAGTACACATGTGAGAATTGCCAAGTGGTGCCCAAATGAGGAGCTTTGTGATACTGAAATACCCAGTCAGAAGGGGACAGAAAGCAGCAAATGCACAGGAACCCACAGGAATCATAGAATTATAGAATGGATTGGGTTGGAAAAGACCTCTGAGATCATCAAGTCCAACCCTTGGGCCAACTCCAGTCCCGTCACCAGATCATGGCACTCAGTGCCACGGCCAAGCTCAGCTGAAAAACCTCCAGGGATGGGGAATCCACCCCCTCTCTGGGCAGCCCATTCCAATGCCTCAGCACTCTCTCTGCAAAGAAGTTTTTTCTCATCTCCAACTTCAATTTCCCCTGGCAGAGCTTGAGCCCCCCGTGCCCCCTTGTCCTATTGCTGAGTGCCTGGGAGAAGAGACCAACGCCCACCTGGCCACAACTTCCCTTCAGGCACTTCCAGACAGTGCTGAGGTCACCTCTGAGCCTCCTCTTCTCCAGCACAAACACCCCCAGCTCCCTCAGCCTCTCCCCACAGCACTTGTGCTCCACTCCCTTCTCCAGCCTCGTTGCTCTTCTCTGGCCCCGCTCCAGCCCCTCAATCTCTTGCCTCAACTGAGGGGCCCAGAACTGAACACAACACTCAAGGTGTGGCCTCCCCAAGGCAGAGTCCAGGGGAAGGCTCACTGCCCTGGGCCTGCTGGCCACGCTACTTTGGATCCAGGCCAGGATGCCATTGGCCTTCTTGGCCACCTGGGCACACTCTTGGCTCCTCTTGAGCTTCCTGTCCCTCAGTCCCCCCAGGTCCCTTTCTGCCTGGCTGCTCTCCAGCCACTCTGTGCCCAGCCTGGAGTGCTGCAGGGCTTGGGGTGGCCAAAGGGCAGGACCTGCACTTGGCCTTGGTGAACTCCATCCCATTGCAATCAGCCCATCTCTCAAGTCTATCCAGATCCCTCTGCAGAGCCCTCCTGCCTTCCAGCAGGTCGACACTCCCTCCCAACTTGGTGTCATCAGCAAATTTGCTGATGATGGACTCAATCCCCTCATCTAAATCATCAATAAAGATGTTAAACAGGACTGGACCCAACACAGACCCCTGGGGACACCACTGGTGACCAGCTGGATGCAGCTCCATCATCAGCACTCTCTGGGCCCGACCCTCCAGCCAGCTCCTGACCCAGCAGAGGGTACACCTGTCCAAGCCACGGGCTACCAGCTGCACCAGGAGTGTATTATGGGAGACAGTGTCAAAGGCCTTGCTGAAGTCCAGGCAGACACACCCACAGCCTTCCCCTCATCCACCAGGTGGGTCACCTGATCATAAAAAGAGATCAGGTTGGTCAGACAGGACCTGCCCCTCCTAAACCCCTGCTGGCTGGGTCTAATCCCCTGTCCATCCTGAAGGTGCTGTGTGATTGCACTCAGGATGATCTGCTCCATAGAAGAGAAATCCCTGATACAAAGCACACAGTCTGTCCCATGTACACAGAAGCTGCTGATAGGTCTTGCCTTACAAAGGAATTCTACAGTAATGAATATGAAATATTTATTTTTATTTTTTTAGGGGAGAAAAAAGCTACCCTCAGAACTAAGGGCTAGCTTTATAAAGGTGAGCAATGTAAAACTGAGATAATTGCAATAAAAACAAAGCAAATAGCTAAAAGGATAAAATGCAGCAGCACGGAGTTGGTTATGGGGTTCCATCAGCTTACAGAAACGAGTAAAACAAGACCAAAAGTGAGATGAAACACTTATACTGGAAAATTAAAGAGTATTTTAATAATTAAAAATCAGTAATGCTTAACTGAAGAAAAAGAAAAATTTAACTGAATAATTAAAAACGGAAGCAGGTGTGTCAGACTGAAAAAAGATGTTCAGCAGCAAAGCACAGGATGATACAAAGCCAAATCCTGACACCCACCTTCTTGCACCACAACACTTCAGGAAAAGGAAGGCTCCCAAGTGGGGCTATTCAATACCAACTCATAAAAGGAACACTCAAATATAATGAGGAAGCAGAAAAGTTAAATTAATTTACTGCACTGGTGTTCACTAAAGGCATCAGTGAGACTCCTCTATCACAGACTTCAAAGACACTTTAGGGAAAGAATTGTCTTAAACAGGAACTACCAGTGGATGCAGTTTAAGGTCAAATCTACAAATAAAAATGAAAAAATGCCATGGTCTTCATCTTAGGAATCCAAATATGAAACTTCCAAGCAACCACCTGTGTTGTTTAAGTCATCACTTAAAAGACCTTCAGTTCAGAAGAATGGAAGGTACTAAGTGAAAATGTATTTATTAAAAGTGTGGATAGGTGTGATATAGTGGGAAAGAATGAACACAGCTTTTGCAGAAAAACGTTCTGTCCTATAGAGATTCTGGATGTTCTCAAGAGGTTGAGGCTTGAAATGACTCAGCATAAAACAGAGCAGCCCCCAAAAGAGAAGCCCTAAAAAGCCACTGAATCTGGTAACTCAAAGAAGAAATAAACAGGGAATTCCTTGACAGGTTTTAATGGGGATTTCCATCTTCCCCCTTTCTCTTCAGAGAATCATCAGCTGATGGGCATTTGTGCCATTAACAAACAGATGCATATCACAACACAAAATTAAGATTAGAAACTATACAAATGCAGAAATATTGAACAAAGTGACATGAAGCAGTTTCACCAGTTCTGCAATTTTCAAAGAACATAAATGGGAAAGACCCTTACGTAACTATTCTATTTTCTCTTCAGTATCTGAGATTTGCATATGTGGTGATCCCTTTCAGAGTTCAACCACCAAACCCTAGGAGGCTAATTTATCCAATAGGCTGTTTTAATGAACCTTATCAAGTGCTCAGATCCTTGGAGACTGCAGGAGTGTAACACAACAGGTGTTTAGACAAATCAAAAGGAAAAAGGACAGAATACAACGAAGCAGATCAGGGCAGAAAGTTTTGGTCAATGCAAGTGTGACGCACTTGTCTTTTACAGCTGGATTATTCCAGAAGCAAGCTGGGATAATGAACAAGCCAAGCCATTATTTTTCATTAGAAGAGGCAATAGTGTTCCACAAAGCCATATGGAATATGTCTGTGTGACAAAACAAACCCAGCCTGAGTCCTGCATGGTTAATCCCTGGAGCTGTTTGCAATGGAGTGCCAACAGAGAGCACAGTTTGCAGAGTGTGTGCCTGACAGGCACCAACCACCAAAGGGGNCCAACCCCGACCTGGCCACAACTTCCCTTCAGGCAGTTCCAGACAGTGCTGAGGTCACCTCTCAGCCTCCTCTTCTCCAGCACAAACACCCCCAGCTCCCTCAGCCTCTCCCCACAGCACTTGTGCTCCACTCCCTTCTCCAGCCTCGTTGCTCTTCTCTGGCCCTGCTCCAGCACATGTGACTGTGCTCTTCTTGGACATTAAGAGAAACTCTATTATCTTTACTATTAAAACTAAATTCTATTCTTTGGCACTGTCTCTGTATCCCCAGAATAGATTTTAGTAAATAAATGGAAACTCTGGGAGAGATACAAGCCATGCTCTCAGCAACAAAGAACCCAAACTGGCATCCCCACAGCCCAGCCACTGTAGCTTGGTTTGAATATTGTAGATGATCACATTTCTGTTGTTTCAATTGCCCCTTGACATGCCTGTAGTCAACTAAAATAGTTTTATACCTTGGCAGGCTCCTTTTTTTTTAAATACACACAATTTAAATAGACACCTAGACATCTGCCAGGTCCCTGAAGTCAGGGTTAAAGCAGAATGTTTCTGTAAACAGCAGCTCCAAGCCCCAGCAGCACCTGTGGGAATGTGCTGATAGAGCTGATGAGGTTTTCATCCCTGCCTATGTCCCTGCCAAAATGGCACTCTCCCTTCTCTATTCTCCTGTGTCCCAAGGATATAACTTCTAACCATAAACTGCAGCTTCAGAGTGGTGTTCTGATGGTCCTAATGGGTGTTTTTATTTTTCTTTTTGCTCTCAGGAGGTAGGTTGTTTCTAACAGCTTTTATTTCTTCACATTTCCTTAAGCACTAACTCCAACTCAGCTGAGATTATTATTTTGAGAATATATGAAAACTTCTTATTAAATCACTTTTTAAACTGATTATGTCCTGCCATAAACAAACAAACAAACCTCCCCCCAAAGAACCCAAACCTCAAAAAGCCCCTAAAACCAAAAACCCCACAAGTCCTGACTTTCGTGCATTATCTCTCAAAGTATCACAACATCTTGATTAGGCGGCCCCAGAGCAGTCACAGAGCTCATTGCACATGCCAGGGAGCAGCTGCTTGTCCCTGTGACAGGTACATACTGTTATCAAGTACTTTCTCCTTTCTCTAAGCCAGTTCTTCCAGCAGGTTTAAATTGCACCATTTCCTCTACTAAGATCCACAGAAGAACTTCGGTTTACATTATACTGAAAACTATTTCTTACTAGCCTGCATGCAAATGCAATTTTACAGAACATTTAGAGAAGAATTAGGGGTGATTTATCTTTTCTGGAAAAAGGAGGAAACATTATAAACTGGAAGGCTGATTTGTGAGCTGTTTGAAGTGCCTTAGAGGGTTCCAGTGTTTCAGAAGTTACGGCAGAGATACGTTAATGAACAGAGAACAGCTGACCCATTGAAAGATGCATGACAGTTGCTTTTATCACACAGCCTTGTTTTGTTATAGAACTCAACTCTCACAAGGATTCAGTTGTCTCTCTTACAAACACTTCAGCCCCCAGACAAGAGGTGGCTTGTTTTTGCAAGCAGAGCCATCATCCCAGAAGGCTGTTGTGGCAAAGCTATGGGATTTATGAAAAATAAAAGCCAATTAAGGAGAAGGAATTATGGCAACTTTAGAAGGGCCAAAGGAGGAGACCCAACCCATGCAACACCAATCCCTCTCTCAATCAGCAAATAAAAAGGGCTGTTAAGCCTCAGTTTTGCAAAAAGTCCATTATATTCTCTATCAACATTAAATCACTTTTGCCAAAAAATTTTCTCTGAAAAGAAACCATTGGAAATTTGATACAGTGCAGAGTAAAGCTTTTCCTTCTCATTCTCAAATAACATCCTGCAATGCCACATTCATTTTCAGCCACATGGAGTGGCTAATAAGGTCAGAGAGCTTCTGTACTGTGTACTGCTTTGTGCATAGGCAGTGTAGTGGGCCATTTATAGTTCTCCCATAAATTAAAAGTACTAGGATCTAAAGGTAATTTATAGAGCTTTCATAAAAGCAGCATCCCTTTTGGTTGGGCAAAAATCAATTTTGGATTTTGTAATCCAGTGTTGCTCATTATCTTATGATCCCGCTGTGACAGAAGTGCAAGAGTTACTAAGGCTGGAAAGGAGAAATATCCATCCTCTCACTTACTGTGTGTTCTGTGGTGTCCAAGGGCACCGGTCAGACTGAGCCCTGATTGTGCCTGAACACGGGATGAGATCACATCCCTGTCAGCAACCTGAATGAGGATCATGCTGGCTCTGCTTTGGGCCAGTTGGCAGAGCTGAGCCTTGGAGAGATTAAATGAGATGTGTGTCAAGAGGCTGGTGCAGTGAGACAGCAAACCACTTCCAGGTATAGGGAATGCACAGCAAAGGAATAAAGGATGAAAAAGGTTCAAGGTGAAAACTGATCAAGCTGCTCTGGGCCTTCACTCAGAGGCATGAAGAATTGAACCTGGCAGGAGTCCACTGGCAAGCAGGACTTACCCAAAAGGAGCCAGGGAAGCTACTTGCAGGCAGAAGGATCAACACAGACAAGGAAAACTATTTTAGGAGTTGAGTGACATCTAATTCAAGAGGATTACAAAGAAGTAATTGACAGGGCAAAATATAACCTACCCTGCTTAGACAACAGTTTTGATTCTAACAAGAAAGCTCTCCTTCCAATGAGCCTTTTTATGGGTGGCTACTGTCCAGGTCTGTGCCTTCTCCTCTGTTACAGCTCAGTATCTGGTAACTGGCCACACAATTTGGAGTGCAGTTGGTTAAAACAGTGATCTGGTTCTTTAGAACAGGGAATATCATTGGCAGCCTCATCCTTAAGCATCGTGCTTGGCTTGTATCTTTAATTAACAAATTAAAGTACCTCACAACACTAGTCCAGGACCAAATTAGTGAAGAGAATTTAACAGAAAGGAAGAATCTAAGATTCTTGAACAATGGAAGGACAATTAAAGCAACCAAAATCCACTGAAGTTTGTTGTCATGAGCATATCATTGCATTTATGAATGTGGATGTGATCACTCAAACCACATGGACAAAAACCTCCACCAAAACTCTGTTTAATTGACATTTAGTGATTATTCTTCTAAGTGTTTAAATGTGGATTTTGCACATCATTGGTTTTCACTGAAGTGGTTTAGAGGAACACAGTCATCTGAGATCCTTTTGAAGAAAAATCTCTTTATATTTCAATGTTACTCTTCCAGAAGAACTATCACCAGCTGTATCTTTCATGTCTGGTTATGGAGCCAAAAATAGATAACATGGAAAGAAGGAGCAAACATGTGATTTGATGCTTGTAAGGAAGGGTCAGCACCGGACTATGTTCACCTTAATTTTCATTAAGGGCCTTAATGCAGCTCCTATCTGCCCTCCTGCAATCCTATAAATCCCCATGTTTTATCCCAAGGCACTGGCCTCTCAAGGCTGTAAAACTCTATTTAAATTTTTTGACAGCAGGTCAAGCTTTGTAACATCTCCTTCCCTCTCCCATCCTTCTCTGGATCAGGCTCACATTGTCCATCTCACTCACAGGATTGGTACAGTGACCCCAGTGTTCTGCTCCCACCTTCCAGCCCAGTGTGGGTCTAAGAGGGGAGAAGCAATGCAGGGCAGGGCTTTCTCTCAGCTCAGGCTGGCCCTCTCCGGCCATCCCAGCACAGACCTGCCTGGGCACTGCTGCCATGGGAACCTGAGGGTGACCTCCTGTTTAACCCTAAGTGTTAGTTCAGGCTTGCCCTGTGTTCTACACTGCAAATCAATTTGTTCTACTCGGTTTCTGTGATTATCGATTGTGTCGAGGTGCAATAGGAGGGGCCCTTCAGCACCAAGGCCCACCTGACCCCACCACTGAGCATCTCTGCAAGGACGTGGCTGGCCCTTGCCAGTGCAAAGGCCAGGAAGCAGCAGTAGGGGTATTTACCAGACAGAGAGGAGCCCAGTTCCTTTTCCTTTTACACTCACTCTGGGGAGGGGCAGAAGTTTAACAGGGAAGGAAAGCACGAGAGGCAGGTAGAGCACAGCTTTGTCTTCCTTCAGGAGGGACAGTGAGCCACAACCATCCCCACTCTGACAGTACTGACATGCACTGCTCAGACAGTGGAGGATTAACACCTGCACCTTTGCAGTGAGACAGTTGCTCAGTGAACCAGATAACTTTATAAAGTTAGCTTTTATTTGCTTGTGGCTACTCACTTCAGGCTTCGCACACATATGTTCTTATTTTAGGTCAAATGTTTAAAGCATGAAAGGCTTGAAAGGGGACAAAACCGAGGACTTAAATTTGAAATTCCCTGATGTTTCTTTAAATAGTCTAGCTTTAAACTACAACCAGGCAAAGCTACAAAAGCATAAAATTAATTGGAGCCACTAGTGTTTAGCTAATAGAATTTGGCTTAGTCATGCTTACTAGGGACATAAATCTAGAAGTCAAAGACGGCAATTAATTTAATCGTAAACATAATGTTAAATAAAGCATTGGGTTGCTTATTTTTAATTTAAAGAATAAATTTTGAAAAATGCCCTAGCTTACTTTGGATTTGCTTTTTAAGCATAAAGCCCTACAAGCAACAGTCTAGCAGTCTCAGCACCTCAGCTCCAGATGAAAGTTCTCTTCTGCACTAAGTGCTTTATGTATAATTATGTCATGAAGGAAAGGATAAGTTCTCCAAGTGTGCATCACTCTTAAGTTGGATGTTAATAAGAAACTGGTAGTGTAAAACCCTAGTGATGTATTGCATGGCATAGAATTGCTCAGCAAGGTGAGTCTGTGGAATGAGGAACACAACACAGACACAACCCATTAGCAAGAGTTGTGGCAGCAATTCCACTGGTTTCACCTCAGCTGAGTCCACTTAATCTCAGTTATGCCTTTGGGAAAACATGGGAAGAATAGAAGGGTGGAGTTTTCTGTTAGTCTTCAACAAGGAGAAAGAGGTAGAAAACTCAAGAGACTGGTCACAATGAAGGACGTTTAAGGCAAAGCTGTGTAAGGAAGACTAAACTAGCAGAGTTACTTGAGTATTTCTCTCTCAGCTTCTTAACCTGGCTATTGTAAAGCAATAGATAAAGACTAAACATTTGTCAAATAAACTCATGCTTCTTTTTATAGAATACGAAACATTTCTGTGCCTGAGATACAGATAAAATACCAAAACTTGATCACAGACCGATTCACAGAATTACAAATCAAAAAACACCGTTTTGTGTCACCTGGTTGCCATCACCAAAAATCTGCACTTAAATGCTGCTAATTCACAGAGGAAAATATGTTTACTATTTTAATTCCCAGGGTCTGTCATTAAAAAGGGCAATCCCACTTCCCAAATCCCTGTCCTAGGGATGCTGGAGATCAAAACTGAGGCATCAGCTGTTTCCAAGTGCTGTGTTCTGTCACAAACTCCGTGGCCTGGGCAGATGCAGTTTACCTGCAATATCATTGAGCTCTCTGTGCATTAGTCAAATGCCAGCCAAGTGCTCTCTGCTGGACCTGCACTAAATAAAGATGGTCAGTAGTTTCAGAGCAGAAAGTAGCACTTGATCATGTATAGAATCATTAATGATATAAGGCTATTTTTAATTATCTAAAGGTTCAAATTAGGTACTCACAGCCTCAGCATTGCAAACATAAAAAAAAAATGAAGCCTATAATTTCCCTCACTGAGATGCTAAGTGAGCTTTACTGAAATGGTCTGTCAGCTTGCAAAGTGTTTCTTCTGTGAATGTGACTATTTTCACACAACTCCTGCCATCAAAGTCTGCTTATACAGGTAATTTTCTCAATGAATTACTGTTTTCTTTGAACATAGCTTAAAAAAGAGAACCCAGCAACAAAGCAAAATAAAAACCATCTGAAGCCTCCAAGAATACATCATGAAATGTTTACCTAAAGGAGCCACAAATGTATCATCAGCTGAAATTTACTCAGGCTTAAGATTGTATGGTATTACTATTCAAAGAAAGAAGCTTGCTGGGTGAGTCTTGCTCGTGTGTACAGCCCTGCTTGGAGCAGTCAGTGCTCTTTTCAGCACAGTGGATGCTTTTGCCATAAGCAGAGCACTCACGAAGGACCAGCATGTGAAATGTTGCTGTATTGAATTATTCCAGAGAAACACAAGTCTCCCCGGGGTGTTCCCACAGATCATTTACCCTCCACATACTGCACTTCCTTACTTACCTTTCCCCTCTATTCCCTACACTTTTCAGCTATTTTGTGTTACACTGGTCAGTGTTTTGCCTGGTCATCACCAGTCATCCTTTGCCTGCTCCATATTGTCTGCTCACTTCTAACCTAAGTTTTGAGTCTTGTGTGTTACTAAAAGGTCAAAAAGAAGTCAGGGAGCCTCATCAATGCATGGAATTATTATTCCCAGGACCCTATTTTAAATGGAAAAGAAATAATACATACCATTACAAAGTTATTTTGGTCCAGGCAGTCATCCAGGACATCCCATTCCAAAGCCAGGAACAGAGCACATACTTCAGAGGCAGCATGGCAAAATTAAGAACACTAGGAAGTGTCTCAGAAATGGAAATCCAGACTGTTGGAAGGCAGAGGTGCACTCCTGAACACTATCCAGGCCCAAATGGTGCTAGAAGACCTCTCCTTTTATTGTGACCCTGACCAAGACAGACAGTGGAAAGAAACCTTGGAGTGATACTTGTCCCTCTCCTGGTGCTGCCAACAGAAACACCCTGCAAAGCAGGCCTGCTGCATTCCTCGAGATGCCTCTGTGCTGGCCTGGCCCCAGAATTCCCAGGCATGAGTGTAGCACGGGAAGCACTGCCCACTGCTCAGGAAGCCTTGAGCTGAGGACAGGGGAATTTCCTGCCTTATGTGAAATGCATTCTTCATGACAGAGTTCATTACATTGCTGTAAGCAGGGGCAGTTCCAGTTAAAGGCACACCATGTGTTCCTGCTACCTGCTCCTCCCTCTCTGCCAGGCTCTCCTGCTAAACCCTGCTCCTCAGCCTGGCAGGTGTTCCAAACCATCTCACAAGGATGAGGAGGAGTGCAGGAAATCAGCAGGGCTGGTTTCAGAGTACCAGCTTTGCCATTCTCAGTAATTATGGAGTCATCCATCTGGCAGGCATGACTATCTGCAACCAACCTGCAACTGTGAATGAGCTGCATGAATGCACTTGCTTTGATTTGTACCCACCTTGTCCGAGTTCATGTTTTACTGGATTCATCACTTCAGCATCATTCTAAGAGCCTCAGTCACCAGGTACCAGCAGTCTCTTTTCTAGGAGGTCCACCCGCCTCCCAGAACCTTGGAGCTTGAATAAAACTCAAGTGAAGATAAATCAAGGCAGTCGCTGGCAGTAAAACATCCAGACTTTGGTTGATAGCCACTCTCTCCTGTCCTTTCAAGGGAAACTTGAGCTGCTTTTCCAAGGAGAAGGGTTAGTGGTAGTCTCTGGAAATGGATAATTCTCTGCTCAGTTCAGCATTTCATCAAAGTTCTGTAGTCCAGAAGACAGTGCTGGTAAATTTTTCTTGGAGCAGGAGTCCTGGTCAGCTCATCAAGGTAGCTGGTAGGTCCAGTTCTGCAGCCCATCAGACTCTTCTCCCCTCCAATGATCTGCTCTGTCCTTGGAGCCCTAAAAACTTCCCCTGTATATCCCACTGGCACAGCAAGCCTTGCCTCATGAGTGCTCCACAATGTTGTCCTCTCTTTGACATACAGCCTGAAAACAAAGGAAAGAATTGGTGCTTCAAAAGAGAGAAGAAACAGTAGCAATCCCCACCCACTCATGGAGAGCCATCATCAGGAACTAGTCCCTGTTGCACAGCAGGCAGTGTAAGCAGAACTTCACTCAGCTTTTTTCCCAGTCCATGAGATTTTGGGTAATACCAGCCCACTTGTGCTCCCTGTGTGCCCACAGAATATATGGAATAACATGGAGCAGGTAACGTGGACAACAAACCCCATGCTTAATGGAAGTTTTGTTTTTCTTCTGGGTTTTCAAGTGGGTTTTTTGGCATCTTGACTTGATGGACTCACATGTCCTGGTTTTGTACAGGAACACACTCTGAGGAAAAAACAGCCACTTGTTCTGTCATTGCTTTGTTGCCAGTTCCCTTAAAGAAATCCCTCCAAATAATAACATTAAACTTCTGGGTGAAAAGTTTAACAAGAACCAGTGGCAAGGAAAAAAGTGGATACATTGTAAGGATAATTTAATTTACTCCACACGAACCAGAATTTCAACATGGATAATTTAGTTACTATAAACTGTAACTTCTTTCACTTTTCAGCCTTTGTGCTATAAATGACAACTAAACGGCAAGTGAAAGACACAGAGAAAAAGTACCTTGCAATTTCTTACAGGTGCCATTAAGCCAGAATGGTCCTTCCTTAAAAGCAAGAACAGTATTTCCAGTTGTTTAGAAAAGTCAGCAATTTGAGGGGTATTTTAGTGCATTACAGAACTGATGTTTATAGTCATAGGAAATTAAGAACTGTAAACTTAGTTACTCACAGAATCCAACACTTGTACAGCTCTGTGGTCCAAATTTGACCCTATCTCACAACCAAAACATGAGTAACAAATACTCATAAAACCCAATTTCAATACAGTTCAAGAACTATTAAAATGTTATTAGCAGTAATTCCATGTAATGAAATCATAGAACCGTAGATTCGTCATCTAGGCTGGAAAATACCTTTAAGATCATTTCTGGCCAATTCTTAATCAGAAGAAAAAAAAAAGAAAATTCATTAACATTGTTATTAATTTAATATTTGGCATCATGTACTGTTTATCATCCTTATTTTAAAAATAAGAATGGTGGTGCTGCACTGTAAGGAATTAAACCAGCTCTACTGAATAGCAACTTGCACAGTTGCCAGAGAATGAGTTGCTCTGGACTGGCTGAGTTCACTGAGCTGCTGTCAATTCAATATACTTAAAAGTAGTGTAAAATAGACCTTCCTTCCCTCTTTGTATTCCTGCAGAATAGGGGCTGGTCCACCAGATACATTTGTCACTGGTACAGTGCAGAACGTAAGGACCAGCAAAAGTTATAAAAATCAAGTTAATAACTTTTTGCCTATGACAGGTCCATCAGATTGGGAATCCATTTCATTCACTTTTTAGTGATGATCAAACTTTTTATTCTATTGAATTTCTGATGTAATCTGTCAAGCATTTTGTAGCCATTAATACCCCATCATCACAAAGGAGTGGTAATTAAAGGCCTGGTTTTGACAAAATTGTTCCAATCCTGGCCTTGTGCAACAGAAGTGAGAAAAGCAATTTACTTGCAAACTAGAAGTTAAATACCTCATATGGAGACTGCAAAACCTACCCCTACTTTATTGTGAGGTGTAATTTTATGTATTTCTGTAATGGCAACACACAATGCAATTAATTTATTTTCGGACAGTAGGAGAAGGGGTGGGGGGGGAGAACAAACCCCACAAATAGTCAATTCCTGCCTGGACTAAAATGCTGCCATTCAGAGTAAATAGATGCTATTACACATTTAGTGATTTATTCATCAGCATTACACAGCAAGGGCAGATTGCATTAATACAGATAAAACTAGCAAGACTGCTGGCATTATATTTTGCTGAAGAAATACATGTCTTATTTTCTTAAACTAGTTTGGGGGGAGAATATGAGCATAATACTATCCAGCCAGGTTTTGAGAATTCCAATATGAAGGAAGTATATGAACTCCCTGCAGAGGGTCTTGCAAGTTATTAAAGTAACACAGAATAAATGCTTTTTCCATATGAGAAATTCTTGTAACTGCTAGACAGTGAAATTGGAAACAAAGTCTAATTTCTGAAGTTATGTTATTCTATCTGTCTGCTAGTAATTTTCTGCATTTTATTTACACTTTTAGGATTTGCCTTAGCTCAGCTATGAGAACTGAACTGAAAAGTGTATTTCAAGCTGCCACCCAAACTTTGAGACTGGATAGCAAAGGATTAACTGAAACTTCCTCACCGAGTTTGCTTTATTTCCAGTACACACACGATCCAGCAGATATAATAAAACATAATAAGGGACAAGGCTGAAGAATCACATCAGGATGCAATCTCCTGGAAGATTAAGAGGCCATGAGTGAAGATGCAGTGTTTATTAAGGACTTGGGATCATAAATAGAATTATTCACAAACAAAACCAATCCATCAAAAGCGAGTTGAGATTGAAACCGCCTTTCAGCGGAGCGCAGCTCTCCTGTGTGATGCTGATGAACACATCAATATATTCAGTTTTGATTACAGTGGGAACACAAAGCCATAAACCACTGCAGGAGTGGGCTCAGCACCTTGTCAAACTGCACCTGTCATTTTTGGTACAACCTTATTAGAGAATAGACTTAGTAGGTTCACCCACAGGCAGATTGTGTTTTGCCTTGTTGGAGGATGATTAAAACCCCAGTTGTGAAATGGAGCTCAGTGGTGCCACGGCTGCCTGACCCAGGCATTGTCCCAGGATTGTCCCTGCCTGCCTGCTCGGCACTGGCACATCCTCTGGGCACCCCTGGGGCACAGGTTTCTAGCAGGAGAGCAGCTGGATTCCTCACACAGTGTTCCTGAAGAAATACCAGCCCTTTCCTTTCATCCTGGGGGCACAGCTGGCAAAGGAGCCCCTTTAACGCAATGCTTTTGAAATAAGAAAAATATGGCAATCTACAAGGAATATCAGTAAGAGGAATTCTCAGTGAAATGCACATATTTACAGTCTAATGCCTGCTTTTAAGAGACAGACACATTTTAATAAGTATTATATGTTAAGGAAGTTTTACATGAAATTCTACAGATCTGTATCTACATACATCTCCAAGCCTGGCTCATTCTGAATCACAATTTTAAAGACTTATTCCGTTTTCAAGGATTAAAGGGTGGTTTGGTGCACTAGTTCATTTAAAAACTGTACTCTCATTACTCCAATAGTCCAAGAAGTAGCTGACATCATTCCCTGATCACATGAAGCACACTGAGCCCATGGAAGTCAGATTTTCTCTGGGTAATGCAGTTAATCTCAGCGAATGGGGTTAAAAATGACTGTTTTCTCCTCTGTAGAGCACTTCTGTCCCTAGTGCCAGATTCCAGGGAATTATGGTGGGGGACAGACACCCGAGTTAAACGATCTGCCAAGTCCTCGATGTCGAGGGTTCCAGCTGCTTAAATGGGAAATTCACAGATGGGGAACTTTCTGAAAAGGGCACAAGGGTTCCTCAGACATGTTGGTGAACCATCTAGACACCATTTCTGAGCAGCTCTGTAGAGTTCCTCCACATTAACGGCACTGTGCCTGCGAGGACCATAAACCCAACCAGCCCCACGAGCTTAACGAATGAGTCCTGGAGGGGGATCCTGCGTGCTGCAGAACCAGCCCCTCCAGCCTGCTCTCCTGCTGCTCCAGCCTTATTCCCTCCAGCTCCCAGGGGGGAAAGCGTGAGCAGAAACAGCTCTCACACTGCACTTGACAGTCCTTGACTGAATCCCTTTTCCTGGCTGCTTTTGGGAATCCAATACTGTTCCTCAGAGCAAAGATGGGGATTGTCAGCAACAGAACCAGAGAGCCACACAAGTTGCAATGTGGAGAATCTGGGAAAGGGGGAAACAGGAAGGGGGAGATTCTGAGCTCCAAGAATTCTGAGGCCAGTACAAATACAGTTTGTTAAATTATAACTTGGATTGGGAAAAACTGCCCTCACAGGCCGGTGCAGCACCTGACAGCACAAGGAAAACTTACAGCTGCACAAGGAGAACTTACAGCTGCTCCTGGGTGAATTATTGGGTTTGACTTCTGGGAAAAAAATGTACAAGGTTTTCAAAGGCTTTGGTACAATATCTCAACCCCAGCCCCCACCTGACTTCTCTTAAATGGATTGTTTCCCCCTGTTTGTTTCTGCTTATACACGATGCATGAAGGAAACACCTTACACCTTCAGCCACCCCAACAGGAACACGCAGAGCTGAACAGGGGGGAACACAGTACAGATATTTAGTTAAGTCCTGTAAAGCACTGCATTGCACTTTCCCCTCACACCTTCTCTCTTTGGCTTTTTCTTTTTTTGAAATGAAACTCGTTAATTGCATCTGCTACTGGGAAGTTATGCCATATTGTTGTGATATCTTGTGGATGTCTTTTCTGCATTTGAATGCCAGTAAAGAGAATTATTGAGCGCTGTGATGGTCAAGGAAGTGGCAGGAGCCAACTAATCTTACTTTAGTCTAGTGAGGTCAGACGCTGCATTATGTCTCTCTGTATTTATGCTGTGGATAACCCATCAGTAATAAATTGCTGGGACTGTGTAAATAGCATTTGTCAGCAGGGTTTGGGGGCCTTGGTAAATCTGAAGGACTCGAGGGATGCAATTTCATGTTAGTCAGTTTTGCTAGTGTGGTATTTGTAAATCTCTGTGAAAGCTTAGGGGGAAAGTCCCATCATAAGCAAGCTGTATTTTACCTACTTATTTTCAGTAGTCTTGTGCTTGAGAAAAGCATCATTCTTCTGACATGGCACAAAAGTAGTATTAGAAATAAATAAAGTCAAAGTAGCCCTTCTACTCTACACTCACCTGGAGACTGGGACATCTCACCTTAGAAGGTTTGGGACTATTTAAGAAAATCCACTGAAGAGCACAAAAATAATAAAAATTCTAGAAGAGATGGAATATACACAAGGAAAATCAGCAAACCTCCTAGTCTAGTCTAGACAACTGAGGAGACAGCTCCAACTATTAAAAGGTTGCCACAAAGAGGAAGACAATAAAGTGTTATACACACGTTCAGCTGAACAAGGCCAAAAATCAATGGACAAGAATTGACGAAGACACTTGGATGACATGTTAAAATGAAGTTTTCCCAACCACAAACACATAAAAATTTAAATATTTCACTGACAAGGGAGATGGATTCTACCACCAGAAGTGTCGAAAAACCTAACTAGAGAATCACAGTGCAACGAGGAGCAGACTAAAGACTGCACAGCTTCCTGCAGTGCTTCCTCAGTCACTTTTCATTTGCTTATGATTCAGTAATGTGATCTTCTAAAATGAGATTCGTCCTCGAAGGTGGACTTCGGATGGTGACTGTGCAACTCTTCCCTCTGCTCAAGGCAGCAAAGAGGGCTAACACAGAGGTAAGCAAAGACTGGGTCAGCTGCACAGAGGTGCACAGCAGTTGTCTGGGGTTTAACAGAGTACAAAGCAGGTCCTGTAATGCATGTGCCTTGCATCAAGAAATGATTTATTAAGGTACTTCAAATATCTGGTATCAGTTACCCCAAAATGGTCACAGTAGTTCCCCTGCAACAGAAGAGCAGAAATAACTGATTGTGGGCACTCTGCACATCAAGGTGGCAGTGACAGGTAGCACAACCTTCCTCTCCAGAAGGATGCCAGTAATTGGAGCCATTTTCTCCTTCCACCACTCCAGAGCCAGGGTAGAAGCAGAAAGTGGCTCTAACCTCATTGCTTTGTGGATTTCATGGCAGCAGACTTCAAAAAGGACAATTGATTTGCTAGACAGAGGAGTCATAAAACTTGTGAAGTCCAGATAGATCTAATCTACTGCCTTTCTCAGAAAATCAGTTAGCACACTTAAAGCTGTTTGATTATTCAGACACAATCTATCTTTGGCAAACCCTTGGTTCAGTTCCTACCCTTTTTTCTTTATCTCTGTTTCTTTAATTACAACTTGTCTGGTGCATATCCTTCACCCACAGCAATTATAACAAGCCTATAACTGCTTTCATTATCTTCTCCTTCAAGATCTCTTTTAAATCCTTGCATTATGCTGAGGTCAGACTAATGACACTGTATTTGTACAGATCACTGTTTTACACTGCCACAGAAGGTTGGACATGATATGGATTAGAACTAAAAATATTCAGGAGGAAGTACAGTGGGTAGAGCTAAAGGGAATATTTGGCTGGAACTGAAGAACTTTGTAAAACTGTAAATTTTCATTCTCAGCCCTGGAAACAAAAAGTATAAGTGCCCTGAAACAACATGCAGACAATAAGCAGTTAGTAGGTATTGCCAATCTTCAAGGCAATAAATAGATTATGCTGCAAAACCCTGAAACAAAGTTCAAACATACAATGTGCAAGATCAACCTCTGAGCAAAACCACCAAGATCTTTATAAGCTCAGAATTCAACAATCCAATGGCTAAGGAAGAGAATTACTTAAATAATCAAAAACTAGCAAGAAATGCAAAAGTGGCTGTAAAGACTGAACATAAAGCACTGGCCATTTAGAAATCATGTCCAGCTTGTTACTTTTACATCACTGGTATTCCTACAGTAGGTACTTTACAGTAGCATGAGAAACATCAGTACAGCTCAAGCAAAGATGAAGCCAAATTGAAGTCCCACCTGAATGAGACTTTGAGACCTGACATTGCAGGTGAATGTCTTCACCACTGGGTACTCTTTCCACCTTGTTTCTCGTAGAAAGCCTTGAAAAGACTCGAGTTTATTCTGCTGTGGTACAGAGTCGCTGCCGAAATCCCAGGGAAAAATGCCAGGTGTGGAAGACAATTCTTGTGCAAATTGTGTCTGAATCTGCATGTGCAGGTTCTGCCTCTCTGCCTTGGCCTCCTGTTTGGTGGCTGGGTGTGCCTGGGCCCTGAGCACTCCCCTGGCAGCACCCCGAGCCCTGCTCGGGGGAAATGGAGATGCAGTTCCTGCTGTATAATGGGCAGCATTTCTGCACACAGCTTGTGGTGCTACCTCACCTTTGTGCCTTCCCAAGACTATCATGAATAACAAATTCCCAAGAAGTTTCCTACACCTGTAACTGGGCCCACAGCTCTGCTGTGTGTTGATTGAGCTCAGGTCCCACGTGGCAGCTACACTCACAAGAGCAAAAGTGCTTATTGTTTTGTAAATGCTACTGTGATAGCTTTTCCTTCCCTCATTTATGCTCATATCTTTCAACTGAACTGTTATGCATAAACCTGTACTGAAGGGTAAAGAATAACCTTCCCTAAGAAGGAAAGACAGAAAAAAGGAATAATTTAAGAAATCATAATTGGCTGGTGTGGTGGGAATGGGGGGAAAAGTTGAAGTCTCATGGGCAAGACCACTGTGCAGGAACCTCAGCAGAACAATTTGCATCCATATAATATGAGGGGAAATCTGCAGGTCTGTAAGAAACATTGTGTTCTTGTAGTATGGGGTTAATCAGATGAAGAACTAGGCATGACAGCATGTGCCAGCTTGATTATAAATCCTTGTTTGTCTTTTTCTGAGACACATGAATCCTGCCCTTGTGTTTCCATTGTTGGCCCGTACATATCCCTCTGAGGAAAATGTATTTTGTTCAAGTCTTTACTTAGATCTGAACACCAATTCAGCCACCAGATAAAAAGTCTAAGTTACCCTTTGGAAAAACTCTGGTAACATTTAAAATGTAATTGCTTTTGCAAAGTGATAACTAATTATCCAAAAGCAAAATGCACATTAAGCATTTAAATAATGAAATGTCAGTCAGTGTAATAGAAGTGTCACTTTACTTTTTTGCACTCAGAAATTATTTTAGTCTTAAAATTAATCTATATATGCATAGGCAAATGTATTTTGCAATTATGCTTATTCAGATAAAATAAAGTCTTGCAAAGTTGTACTATTTCTGCCTACAGACTGCTTGTTTCTGTTCTTCAATAACCACAGGGTTCTGTGAAAGTACAAGTATCCCTATAACTACAAGCTCTTTCAGGCCCATATTTGTTCTCCAGTGTGCTCTGCACTACCTTGCTGCTTGCCAAGGGAATTTTCTATCCACTGCTGATTACTAGAAAATATTTATTTTACTGTGTTACGAGTCTGGAATTTAAATGTCATTACATAGAAGTGAACCATGTCGATATCAGAGTTGGAAGCTCTGAAAGCACAGTCCACTGTGAAGCTGCAAGAATTGGTTATCTCCAGAATATGCTTCATTTCCCTAACTAATCACACTTAGATTTGGCACAAGGCAAGATTTTACTTAAAACACACTTTTTTAGCAGTGGTGAAGTGATAAGCAAGTGCACAGTTAGAACTGTGTTCAGCAGCACCTTCCATTGGAATGGGCTGCCCAGAGAGGGGGTGGATTCCCCATCCCTGGAGGTTTTTCAGCTGAGCTTGGCCGTGGCACTGAGTGCCATGATCTGGTAAAGGGACTGGAGTTGGACCAAGGGTTAGACTTGATGATCTCAGAGTTCTTTTCCAACCCAATCTATTCTGTGATTCTGTGGATGTGGCACTGAGTGAGAATACACCATTTCTTGATCCAACCCTACTGTGATCACCAGCCCAGGGCACTCCGTGCCCTGGGCTGGTGATCACAGTGGGGTTGGATCAAGGGTTGGACTTGATGGTCTCGGAGGTCTTTTCCAACCCAATCCATTCTATGATTCTAAGAACTAGTTTTTCCCACTCTGAATTATCCAGAAGGATATAAAGCATGGCAGTGCAAACAGTGCAACTGACAATGCAGCTCTTTGAGCAGTGTGACATTTGTACCCCAGCACAACTCTGTTTTAAGAGAGCCGTGCATCACATATGTGTAGCAACAAATACATCTGCTGTGGACTCACACCTACTGCCCTACATATGCAGGTTCCTGGAGACTGATGCATATTAAAGCCATGAAAATATTTTCCAGAACACTTCAGTATATTTTATACTTAAGTGCATGCATACACCCACCCAACACAGAAGCACATTCTCTGCAAGGGTGCAGCACAGGTGAGTGTGTACACACACACATAAACCTGCAGGAGGACTAAAGTGCTCTGAAAATCCCCCAACACACGAGACAGCAGCTGCTCTCTCAGAGACAGACACGATGATTTATGCAGAGAACTACCCTGCACCTAAAGGCACTGGAAATAAAAAATTCCAGAGCAACAAACCAGGATTCAACGTGAGCAAGAGATGCAAAGAAAGTTCAAGGTGAGTCAAAATAATAATGATGTGGCACTGGTACTTATGCTGTAATACACTGTATTTTAACAAAACAATTTGGAGGTATGAAATAAAATATGCAGTATTTGAATGGAATCAGAAATGCAGCCTGTTCTGAACACATCCATCCTGTTACTGGTGAGATTCATGTTGTTTAACCAGCAACCCTGCTTAGGTGTAGCACTACAATTGAGCATGAAAATATATCTTTCATACATTTTTTATGACAGTAGTTACTGTAGCTGAGGTTGCCAAATTATTTTTTTATAGCCAGTCACTTCTTAGTCAAAAATGCCCTATTTCCTTTGCCTATCCAAGAGTGGTTTCTGGTTTATAGTTGACAGAATCATAGAATGGTTTGGGTTGGAAGGGACCTTAAAGATCCTAGTTCAAACCCCTGCCATGGGGAGGTGGAAAGCCCCAGGTCAAAGCCACGAGCTGTCCAGGCATTTTAGTTTTATTTAAGACTCCAAGAGTTCACCCAACAAATAATTGCAAACCTCTTTAATACCTTGAAGCCACATAAAGTGAACATGCTACATGTGACTCCCAGCGTCCTCCAGGCCAGACTGAGGGGTGCTGTGGCTCCCCAGAGCTCCAGGGGTCGTGGTGCAGGTGGGCTACCAGGTGTGCCTCTTTTAGCTGGCAGGTGGGCCACATGGCCCCCCTGGCACCATGTGCATTCCGACCTGGAGGCTTGGCCTCTGCCCCCACCACACACACAAGCGGTTGATTCAATCCAGCAATTAAACAACACAGTGAGATATGAATTCAGTCTCTCACAGCAGGGACACCTTCCACTTAGACCAGGTTGCTCAAAGCCATACTCAGCCTGACTTTGAACACTTCCAGGGATGGGGCATCCACAGATTCTCTGGGCAACCTGTGTCAGCGTCTCACCACCCTCACAGGGAAGGATTTCTTCCTAATATATCGTATAAATTACTCTCTTTCAGTTTTAAGCCACTGGCCCTTGTCCCTCATGCCCCTTTGCATATCATTTGATGTAAATAATAAAAGCAAAGAATCACAGAATATGCTGAGTTGGGAGGGACCCATCAGGATCATCCAGTCCAACCCCTGGCCCTGTGCAGGACAGCCCAAGAGTCCCACCATGTGCCTGAAAGCATTGTCCCAATGCCTCTTGAACATTGCCAGCCTTGGTGCTGTGCCCACTGCCCTGGCGAGCCTGGTCAGTGCCCACCACCCTCTGGGGGAAGAGCCTTTCCCTGATATCCATCCTAACCCTGCACTGACTCAGCTTCAGGCCCTGAGTCCCAGGTCATGAGAGTGAATGGATCCGTGCCTGCCCCTCTGCTTCCCCTCATGCGGATAGTGAGGACCACAATGAGGTCTCCCCTCAGTCTCCTCTTCTCCAGCTGAACACGCCAAGTGCCCTCAGCTGCTCCTCACATGCTTCCCCTCCAGGCCCTTCCCCACCCTCGTTGCCCTCCTTTAGATGCTCTCCAATAGCTTAATGTCCTTTTTTATACTGTGTCCCCCCACACTGCCCCAGTGTTGCAGGTGAGGCTGCCCCGGTGCAGAGCAGAGCGGGACAATCCCCTCCCTCACTGGCTGGTGCTGCTTTGCCTGACAGGGCAGGACACAGTGACCATACGCACAGATAACCATTGGCCTACAGGTGGCTATGCTCCAGTAGTGCAGCCTCCCTTGCTTTGAGCCTACACACCCTCGGGGCTAACCTTAAACCCCTTCAAATGCTCCAATACGTCAGTGTTTTGTTGCCCAATGTGCCTCACCATGACCAGTAACAGGAGAGGAAAACAGCAGTGGATTCACATGGCCCTGCTCAGGTGCCCCCTGGGCACCTGCAGTTCAGCTGCCACCCTGGGACCGGAGTGTCCCCAGACAGGGCCAGCAGGGCTCAGCAGGGCCAAACTGAGCAATTCTTCACCCATTTTTGTTGTGATAAAAGCAAAAAAATTTTACTTCCCACACTGTAAGAGAAAAAGCAGAGATTTTTCAGGCAACATTTTAACCTAAATAACTGAAATTTTAAAGAGTTCTAATTTGCCCCCATGATAATTCCTACTAAGTCACAGGCATAGCATTTGGGGAAACAAAAGGCCTTGATTTGACTAAATTATAAGCTTCTGGGAAATGGTGTGCAGAGTTTTTGTTAAGCTTCCTAGGTGGGCAATGCACTGCACACAGATTTCAAGCTTTACACTAACTCAGACACCAGAATTTAGCCACACAGGTTACAGGAAAAGCAGGATCAGAAATAGGTAGTTTAACTCCTTTCACTCCTCTTACTCATTTTGCACTACAATAGCTCTTTAGTCAATTAAAACCCCAGAATTATTAATTGCTCCATCTCTATGTATATGCAAATGGTTTGGTTCATTTGGAGTTTGATTCATATGGTGCAAGACTAAAGCAGAAATTGCCTGTAGTTGTGCAGACTGGTAATACAGGTCCCCTCCTGAGGGAGCCTGCAGGTGCAGGCTGCAGGCACCATCCCTTCATCATCCTGATCAAGATATCTCCAAGGCTTCAGGAGGATGTCTCCCTCCCCAAGTATCTCTGTTTAATTCCAAGGAAAACCAGATGGCACAGCGAGAGCTGCTGTCCCATCAGACAGAAGGGGAAGGTGCACACCTGAGAACTAGAGCCATAACCACAGAGTGCATGCAGTTTATAGGGGAAAGCTGCAGAAAAGGGTAATTTTGATGTTCTTACAAGGACAAAATTTGTAGTTTCCTTCAACTTCCACATTTCCCAGTTTGGTTTGGTGCTTAAACATACACCCTTCCTCCTTTGGTGGGCAACTGCAATTGGGCAGATAAACCACATAGTTATGTTTTCATTTCTTTAATGGAAGATTCACAGTTATTTCCATAAAACATTCACAAAATAAAATGTAACATTAATAAATATTAATGATGAAAGCTTTAAACCCACTTTGATGAACATTTGTGCCTGCAATATGCATCAAGGCAAACATCTGTTATCTGTAACACAAGGGAGGTAGAAATATGGCCGTTTAGTTTCCAAACCAGGGATTTTAGTAGCTGATTTTTTGAGCTATTCATCAAGCTTTTTTCAGCAATAGAAGAGGAACAAGGGCAAGAATGGGTGGATAAACAGCCCCTCTCTGCCTCCTCTCTAAAGAGACAGAGCTGGCTCACACATGTTAAATATCCACAGAGCCAGCTGTTATGAAGACCCTGCACTTTGGTGTCATGTTGCTGTCCCTGTGATTGTTGGATTCATTTGCAAGGGAAAGGAAAGAGAAAGGAAAGAGAAAGGAGTACTGTCTTCTATCACTCCATGTGGAAATGGGGAGATGGAGAAGACATGGAGCAGAAACTCTCTCTGAACTGCTTCCCCCTGCCCCTCAGCTTCCCACACACATTGCCAGGATTCAGGAAGTGTAACAGTGCTGTTTTGGAGAGGAGCAAGCTGTGATTAGTTCATTGCAGGCTTTTTCAGTAAACTCATTTTAATTTTTAGTAATACTAAGCAGAGCAATCATAAACAGAAAGAATCATTTTGTGATGACAGCGATGAATTTCTTGCCATTTCCTCTAACACAGTAAGAAAATGGGAAATACATCCAAATAACATTTTCTTCTGCAGATCCATCACCACTAGATCATGTTTTATTGCTGTTATATGAGCACTGTATTCAGATGCTTGTGCTTAGAGAACACCTCCTCATTTTTGGCAATTTCCCTTTTATAACTCCTGAATTCCAGCTAATTTTTGCCTCATTCCTTTAATATAATTCCTCACTGATGAGAACCTTAGGAGAAGGGACACATTTGAGGACTTCAGTGCCTCTTCATGAAAAGATTGTAAAATTAAGTATGAAAATGATTAAGTCCAGCAGAAAAAGGACAGGCATTAGAGGCTAGGCCAAGATCCATTTTAAGATTTTTCTCCCTTATGCCACTGAAGGACTAAAAAAACCAAAAAGGCAATTTTTTCATATATCATTAAAAAATAACAAAAAGAAAGAACAGAGTCTGAGATTGATTTTGATTTGTTTAGTAGAACCACTGGCTCCTCCTAGGAGTAAAAGACCAAGGCTTGGGATATGTGTTACAACTAACCTAATAAGAGACTCAGAAGAATAGCTACAGATAACCATAGTACTGTTTTCAGACTTCAAAAACTATGTAAAGTGCCATCACCACCCCTAAATAAACCTGAGAAACAGAAGTAGAAAAATTAAGAGAAAAGCCACCAGAACAAAAAACCAAATGAAAAAAAAAAAACCAAGCAAAGCTGCTTTTTAAAACACCACAGTCCTTCCTCATGCACAGTATGCAATTAATTCTCTCCTGCTATTTCTATCCCCAACATCATCCCATCTTGGGCAGCCTTGGCTCCGGAAGTCACTCAGGACTGATTAACATTCAATTCTGTTTCTCCAGACTGTGCTTCCCATGTTTTTATGCACATGAGGAGCAGCTGTCAGATCCACCTTTCAGCAGCTTAACAGGCACTTAGATGTTCTCTCCAGGTTCAGTAGCTGCTCACTGTCAGGCTGCTTTCAATCCAGTCAGGGGGCTGAACTCTTGCCTCTTCTCTCACAGCAGCCCTGCAAAATTATCCCAGCTGGAAGTCAGTCACCACTACCTAGATTTTCATCTCTCCTTTTAAGTAATGGATTTTTTGGGGAGACTGTGCAGTAATTTCTGAAAGTGATTTCAGGACATATGGGAAATTCACGGTCTCCAACTTCTCAGCTGGTTGATGAATGCCAGGGGTCATCTAATACCAGCACAACCACTGTGCAGCTCACACTGCTGCGACATGAAGGGAATAGAAACACTGCCATGGCTAAACACTCTTAGGGCTCAGGGACACGGGCAGGGAGTAGGAAGGCAAGAGGTCAGGAGTTCCACAGGGCCTCTCACAACAGCACCGTGTCACTGTGAGAATGACTCGGGCACTCCGTGCTGGAGGAACCCCAGCAAAGGCATGAAAAGAAGCAGGATCCTAAAGTGGGCCTATTCACCCAAAATGCTGGGAAAGAAACACCTTGGCAGATGGATTCTGCTGATTGTAGGCAAGAGGAAATGCAATTATTCTGCCTGTTCAGGAATCATGGGGGGTTTGGCCCAGCCAGCAAATGCAAGAAGAATAAGTAAGAATACTTGGATCCCCCAGTGAGCACCTTGCTAAGATAACCCCCACAAAGGAACCACTCCATGTCTCATGGTAAACTACAGCTGCTGACCTTCCCCAGGGCTCTGTGGGCTGCTGTTTGTAGCACTACACATCTCAGAAGGGACTAGCAGCTGAGCTGACACACACAGCTGTGGAAAACAGGCCCTTAGTTTGTACATCCTTTTAAACCATTTTTAGTGTAGAACCAACCCAGAGATACAAGGAATAATAGTCATGGATCTTCCTCTTGAAAATGCTGCTGCTAAAATAAAGCTGCCAAGGTTTTCTGATCTCGACCAGCTTGCTTCTTGTATAAAACACTGTCATAAAGCTAAGCACTGGCACAGGAGCAGACAGCATGCCAAGCAGACTCTGCGGATCTGAAATGTGTCCAAAATAACAAAACCTCCTGAGCCTGTACATTCTGGATGGAAATTCCATTGCAATAAACTTTGCAGCACTGGCACTCTGGGATCTGGAAAGTAGTTTGTTCTCTTGGTCTTGTTAATTCCTTGATTTATGCTCACTTTTGTGTTCAGCCCAAAATAAGTCAGATTTTACTCAATTACGGTCTGAACTAGAGCCTGTTGCCCTCCCCAGTTGTGTAGTGCTCCATCACAGTGAAATAAAACACTACAGAGATGCAGCACAGATGGTAATTTTTTTTTTCTTTGAGAAACTAAATTTGCTTTGCCTTGTTTTTTTATTAACCCTTCAATTTTTCTAGGAAAATACTTAGGCCAGAAAAATACTTTGGACAGGAAAATGCCAGGAGTTACATGTCTATGTGTTAAAACTTACCACAATAAAGAAGTACAGCAGATTAAGATCCAAAAATCCCCCAACAAAACACCATATCTGCAGAAGTAAATTCCACCAATGAACCCATTCTGATGCAGGTATAGCAGGGAATTTTATTTCCAAACAAAACACAACCAGAGCTTAAGTAATCCTTCCCACTGAAATAAACTTACATTAGTATAATTGGGAAAACTTCAGTAGTATGGTAGTCAAGGAAACTTTCTGATAGAGAAGTAAAAGTAATTCTGTATTCCTGTGTTAAAAGTCTTGGACTGGCTCCTCAATATTTGCCATGGAGAATTCCCTCCTAATTTTCTTGCCCAGCACAGCAATCACAGCCATTCTCAATCCTGGATGCACTGATAGGTTCCTACAAGATGCTGAGGAACAGACCTAAGTTCAATTCTTTTCTCAAAAGGATAGTATCAGTTTTCTCTGTCCTTTCCGAGTTTATTTTCAATTCCTTAGAAGGAAAGCCTCAGATTGCCACATTTGACCTCTCCTTATTGGGAGCCTCCAGAGTGAAGATGAAGCATTATCAGCAGCTGTTATAATATTGGAATCACTAATCTACTAAATCTTTGTAATCTAGACACTTATATATCAGAAAATAAGCATAAACAATAGTGTGGGTTTTTTTCTTTAAAGTAGTGTTATGTAAGAGGAAACTATGATGTGGTAAATTGAAAAAAAAGTAATTTAACTCCCATATATCATTAAATAAATAAGTTAACCATCCATCCCCAATAACGACCCATTCATTTATCTCGAGTGCAGGGCTGATATCCCACTTTTTGATGGATTATCAGTAAAAGTCCTGATTTAAAGGAAAAACCTGTTCCTTCCACATGTTTACTCACGGTTAAGAAAGACCTGAGTTTTCACACTGAAATAAGACATTTTTGCCAGATTTCATGCAGTGTTTTTTACACTGATAATTCTGAATGCCATGGTAGGAAGTTGACTTGCTCTCACTCTTAATCAGCCTTGTGAAGGGGCAGTAATTCAGCATGATTGACATTTAACTCTTACTTAGGTATTATTTAAATAACAGTTTGGAACTGGAGCCTGTGACCACCGGACAAAGGCAATTTCACTGGGGAGTTTGAGAGAAGTGGCTCAGTTTCTCAAGTCAATCCTTTGTCTGTAACAATGCAAACAGATCGATTTTTATGAAACTGCAAGACTAGAGGGTGAAAAATCACCTTGGCCAGATGCCCATTCCACACTGCTGAGGGCTGGTGAATGGGTTTGACACTGAATTTTCACACTCCAGGGGCCCTGTGGAGCCTGTGGTGCCTCCCGTGGAAAGGATGGAGCCCAGCAGGGCAGGATCCATTGGAGGGTGTTCTCCCACAGGGTGCTGTGCGGGCCCCTCGCTTGTGACCCCTCCAGCCATCCAGCTACAGCCAGACCAGTGACTGGGGCAGAGGGTGGTCCCAGTGACACTCTGAAGGGTGCAGGAGCTGCACACCATGGTGCAGGGAAACCCACGTGGGTACCGTGTGTGTGGCACCGACATATGGCCCACACAGCTCCCAGTCAAGGCGAGCACATCAACCCACTCTTTCTGAGTTGTATCCCAGAGGTATCTCACCCTTTTAGAGATGAAAAAGATCCACCAGCAGCAGCCTCTCCCTCCTGCCCCCTCCCTCGCCTGGGGCCTCCCTTTGTGGGGCTGGGGTTCATCCTCTCTGTGGGACCCTCTCTCACCGACCCACTGGGTGTCCCTGGGAGGTGCTGCTTGCTGAGGGAGGGGCTCTGCCCTCCTGGAGTGATCCCAGCAAAGGCTCCCGCTTGCACCCAAGCTGATGTCCATGCTGGCATCTGTCCACCACGATATGTTTGATTCATCTCCTCCATGTCACAGTACTGTGTATTCCCTTTACCATCTGAAAAACGTATAATGTGCTTATTGAATGGTACCAGAAAGAAAAAGAATCCCCCCATACCTCAGAAGGTGCATTCCCATGGCCCTCCAAAGAACAGAATTCTTTCTGTTGGAAGAAACCCTTGAGAACATCAAGTCTATGTATTTGCTTGATGCTTGTAGAAGTATGCCCTGCATTTGCCCTAAACCCAAACCAGAAGTAGTCCACAGGACTTTCCCCAGTAGTAAAAAGGGGTAATGTGTTAAGGTGTTCCACCCCTGAACTTTAGCACCTATGGGAAATACAAACTGAAAATCACAGATGGGAGGTGATCCTAAATTTCCTAACTATTTAACACAGTTTGATTACTTGTTTAGAGACAAAACCATTTTAATTAATGCCAGCAATCTTGACTCACCTCTGTTGTGTTTCTGTTTTTCCCTCTGACATACATGTATTTTTATTTCAAACCAGTCTGCAATTTGTTCAAGTTTGTTTACCAGCAAACCTGGTAAGTCAAAAACCTCCTTAACTGAGAAGCTCAATCTTGAAGTGCTTGCACCATCATATAAAAACATGTAATGTTGTACCTACACACTGATAGTTAAAATTGTTAACTTGTATCCTCCCTAGCGTGTTTGCACAGCATTACCAGGAAAGAAAGTTCATTTTGTCTACCCATACAAATGCATGTGGTGAAGGACATGGCAGAGCATTTTGACTGATCACAAAGTTTTTATGACACAGTTTCTGTGTATTTCCTGGTTTATTTTTGGTTTGAGTTTTTTGATGTTGGGTTTTTTTAATAAAAAATGCATACAAAGTTCAGTCATTTGAGAGAACCCTCACAGAGGAATTTCCACATCAACACTATTTAGAATGTTCCTTTCCCTGATTGAAATCCACATCAAGTAATTTCATGCAATTAAATGTATTCTTTCCAATGCTCTTGCTTTGTTTTCTTTTTTCATTTCACTACAATTACTGAAAATTTCCTTTTGCTAATCAATTTGCATTTTTCAAACAATTTTGCATGCATTTTATCCATCAACAGGGACAGTATCTCAAAGAGGAGGATCTTTGTAGTCTGCCCTAATGGAGGGCCATTTCACAATCCAGATTTGTTTGGTGCCTCATCGAGGGCCTGATAATAGGCTCTGCATGTCAGAAATAGTCAAAGTGTGATTTGAAGTGCAGAAGTTTTTATTTACTGCATATTAGCATTTAAATGAATCTTCAGCTGCAAAAAGGGAACTTCATGAACAGTATTCTCAAACAAGAAGTTTGGTCACTTGAGATAGGAGCCTAATATGAGAACCATGTATTGCAACCTGCCAAAGAATTGATCCCATCATTAACGGATTTTATTTTTAGGCTGTTTGAGGCAGAGGCTGCCTTTGGGTGTGTTCTGAGGTGGACAGCCTGAGTGGGTCTAAAGAGCTGGGACACAGGAAATCCAGCGATGCAGAACCCACATACACACCAGTCAACGCTGATAGACAAAGGACTGGATCTCTGTCCTTTATCACATCATAATTCTTAGCACCTTCCTCCTCTCGAACATTTTAGGGACACAAACCCTTTCCTGCCCCAGTTAAGTAACACTATCTTTTCTATCTTTTCTCTGTCCCAAAGATAGAAGAACTGTGCTACAGCCTCAGCCAGAGTCATTGCAACGACTCCCACTGGTAATTTTCAAAGGTGACCTGTCCCATTAGTCCTGTGTCAAACAGAGGAGCAGCTGTTGCCCCAACAGAAATACAGGGATCAACAGAACTTGTGATAAACCTTCCCTTGCCAGCATCTTCCACAGAACATCACATTTGTTTCTGGTCCTTTCTGCAAACCCCTTGCCACCAAAAACACATTGGGAGACCACAGAGCTGGGAGAAACCCATTCCTCCCCATTCCTACATGCTCTCAGCACACACCAGCACTGCTGAATTCTCCTTGGGGGCACAGTGAGGGGATAACAATGCACTCCAAGGCTCTATTGCTGCTCGATGCTTCAAGGCAAGCTGTTCAACCCAGCAATGATCATGTAGCCAGTCTGAAGCAAGACATCATGAAAAAACCACAAAAGCAATAAATTAATGCTTTTGCTTTTATGTATAAACTCCCATGTACTGGCAACTTCATTGAGCTGTGGGGGTTTCTTTGCACAGAGACAGATTATCAGTTTGTATGATTTGGGGTTAGAGGGAGCCAGAGTTTGGAAAACTACAACTTAAGCAATGTTTAGATTCTACATGTGCCCCACAAAACTAGGATGATGGTAATAGATTCAATTGTTTTCCCCTGTATTTCCCTGGCCATTTTAACATGGGAATGGCAGTTTGGTGAGGGTAAAGAGTGAAAGCAGGGATAGAAGAGAGGTGAAGGAGGAGTTTGGAAAAGATAAAGCTTTTGTCCTGTTCACAGTTATTAGATTAGGAAGAGGCCTGGTGTTAATGCACTGTATTTTTTTCTCTTATTTTTCTCTGAGTACTGAACCATCTATTTTAGTCTAAGTATTGGCTCGCTGTCTGAAGTTAAGATAATGAACAGTGTTATGGACAGTGGAAGCTGAAAGTCAAACTAAATAATAGATGGATCCTGAAACCCCAGCAGAGTCAGACTCCTGGAGTCAAAAGGCTTCAATATAATATTTTCTGTTTTAACCGAAAGAACGATAGCCTGGTGATATTTCAGGTGAAAATTGGGGTCGGGATAACAATTAGAATTTGAAAAAGGAAAATGTCAGAAGTCCTCCTTCATGACTGGAATCATTGTCATCCACACAGCGCTGAAGAGGGTGATCTTAGCAGTAACCAGTTCCTAATATTATTGCTTCATGGGGGTTTAATAACTTATAGGAACATAAATGCTCAAAAGTTAAGTTTATGTTTGGCTTCTTCAAGATCCAAACTTTTAGGACTAACAAATAATGCTTGGCTTTTTCCTGTTCCTCAGAGAGTTGCACTGAGCTGTAATTCCGGTCAGCATTAAGGTTTGGAAAGCTGAGCAGGTCTTAGAAGGAAGACTTTGGTGAGTTCTGCGTGCCTGTAAGGTTAGGAGGAGTGCCACAGATCTGGCTGGTGCCAGAGTCAAGCTCCAGCTGTGCTTAGTGCTCAGACTGGGCTAGAGCCAGACCTCAGGAGTCACAGCCTTGCCTCTCTCTACCTGGATTGCTGTGCATCCACAGACTGGGGGTGCCTTTGTTTTGAGAGGCTGTGACAGCATCCCCTGAGGTTGGCACATGTAAAACCAGGCTATTCTGTGGGTGCACAGCAAGTCCTAGAGGCCCTTGAGGCTGTATTTTTGTTTCCAAAGTCTTTTTACCTAAGTCTGACTGATCTGTATGGGCCTGGCCAAGTGGCTGCCTCTCACAATTGCTGCCTCTAGTTCCTCCTGGTCTTTCTCTCAGAAAGGATTTAACACAAAACAATTTCTCTCATCTTGTATCTTGCTTTGAAAATTTATGCTTCTATTTTGCATCTGAAAAAAATCATCAGTCACACCAACAGGCAGAGGAAAATCTGTTATTTTTTTCCCCCACAAACCTGATACCACTTAACAGCTTTATGAGGAGAAGTTTCATTTGCCTTTCAGCCACCAGGCATTGGCCAGTGCTCAAGGAAGCACATGCACACAGATGGACAAATTCATCCTTGGAGTAAAACCAATTAATGCCAGTGAAGGATTTCTGGCAGACCTTCATTTAGGCCACTGGAAGAGGCAAAAGGGGTGTATCTTGAGTATTCTGGCAGGACATACCAGTAGATTATGTTCTACAGAAAACAGGTACATGTAAATCTGAGAAACCCAAGTTTTATTTTTAACTTCCATTTAAAAAGCAATTGGTTCAGACACAGTTCTAGTAAGTGTCTGTCTCGTCCAAACAAAACTACCAAAGCACCCACACTCAGCACCTTTCCTCACCTCATTTCAGACAGCATGTGGTGGAAACAGGGCAACATATCACATGTAATATAGGGAAAAAGCATTGAGCCTGTCTGCCTTGCTCCAGAAGTTTATTCTAGACCACTCCTTCACCATCAGTAGCACTGCAAAGCAAATACTGAAGACTAAATCTCTGCCAGTAAAGGCTGGATTCCTTGTGGTGCTCAGGGAAAACAGAAATCCATGTGCTAGAAGTGTGTCATGATCATATTTGGAAAAGGGAACTGCAGTGAAGGAACCTGCCATGAAAAGGGTCAGTCCTTTGCACTGAAGAACCATTCAAGCCACTCTAACTTACAATATCCCTGGAACTGTGCAAAGTCATCACCTGGATTTACTCTCTGGTGGACTTATCACAAGAAAGATTGTTAGATTTTATTATTTGGGCTTCTAGGAATACTTGATCACAACCTTAATGGCATAAACAGTGTTTTAATACTTACCAGGGAAGACAATAAAGAAATTACTGCTTTGTTTGTCTTCCAATGGCAGAAATTAATTTCAAAAAGAGGAGAATGAAATTACATGCCCCAAAGACCACAGAATTTTCTTGTACTTCAAAGACTGTGAAGCAGTGAGGCACAGAGAATTTCTGAATCAGACTGACATTCATCCACAGTATCTTGGAGTCACAGGGATAGAATTTTCAGTGATGTTTGCTGTCTGGAAAATATCAATAAAGCAGAGAGCTTAGGTAAATATCATTCAGAAGCCAGCTGGCACTGAGTAGGACAGCCATATCCACCCTTAGGATTGCAATGAAACTCTGACCCTGTCTCCAGTAGAAAGGCCTCTGCTTGTTTCGTGAGGAGAGCCCATATATGAGATTCCCAGATACCAGAATTATAAAGCTTTGATAGTGACAAGGGGCATATTATACCTGCTTCAATTACCTAGCTTTCATTATTGCTGACTACTGGGCCAGAAAATATCATGCATGAAGCACCTGCATTATTGAAGCACCAAAAAGAGTAAGATAATAGATCTGTAATTTTTTTCCATAAAATGCTATAAAACACACGTCTTTCAAGCATCTAATTTTTGCTTGCAGTGAAGAATTTCTGACCTGATGGTGTTGAACACTGGCAGTGTGTCATGGAACAAGCCCCTTGGAGCACAGCTGTGGGCACATGAAGGGGAAGCAGGTGGGCAGGGACAGTCAGTGTGGGACCAGCCTGGCTGCCCTCTATGATCAAACACCTAGATCTGTCAACAAGGGGACAAATGTGCTTGTCATTTACCTTGGCTTTAGCCAGCTGTCTCCCACTATGCTCTTGTAGCCCAGTCAGGACATTATGGTCTGTACAGGTGAAGAGTGAGATGAGTAAAAACACCTGGCTGGATGGAGGGGTCTGGAGAGTTGCAGCTCCTGGTCATTCTCTGCCTGGATAGAGCAGCCCACCTGGCAGGGGTCTGTATGCCAAGGTGGTGCATGAGGAACTGTGCGGTGACTCTCCTGTTTAATTTGCTCAGCAAATTAGCAGATTACTCTAAATGAGAGCCCAGCTGAGACTCTCAGTGGCAGTGCTCCCATTCAGGAGGACCCAGAGAAGAAGCCTGGAGAAGAGCCAGCTTGTGGATGACTGAACAGCAGCTTTGGAATACCTGTGAAGAGGTCCTCAAGAAGACAGAGCCAGGCTGTCTGAAGTGCTGCATGGCAGCAGGATGAAAGGAAACAGATACCTGCCTCTGATGATAATAATTCTATAATACATGCTCCTGCAGGAAACATGAAAGGAATTAATCCTCAGCTTTTATTGAATGGGTAAGAAACCTTTGCGTGGCTTTACAATCTGTCTTGCATTTAATTATGCTGTACTCAAGGGATTCCTGACAGAACTCCCACAGGCTGAGGATGCCCTAAGGATTAAGAATTTTTTTAAGTTTGTCTGAACCACCATTTTTCTTCCTTGCCCCCTAATCTGCAGTGCATAAAGTTTGTCTTTAGGTGAGGATATGTCCCACAGTTACTGCATGTCTCCCAAAGGTACAAATGACCAATTTTTTAGCAAAGTAATTCCTCTACAGAGTCATGTTGTATTTCTGCAGCACAGTATTTGCAAAGACATGTTTTAGGAATCATTCATCAACACACTTTCTCAGCAAAGCAGATGTTTACCTAAATAGTCTGATTCCTTGTAAGTGTTTCTGTTTTGGGAGGAATCAAGCTTTGGGGGCTCCAGGATTAGCATGAAAGTTATTGTTTTCACTTTCAGGTTTGGGTTCTTGCTTGCTCATGTTACACTGTTTCCAGATGTGAAGGGGCATTTCCTTCACCAGCCACCAAGCTGATAAAAACTGTAACACGTTGGAGAAGAAAGCTCAGAGACTCTCTGACCACCGAGTCCAAAGAACCACTGATCTGAGATCAAGCCCCAGTGGAATCAGCATCAGCAGAAGGAAAACACAAGTAGAGACTTCATTATCTGTGGAGGCTTTTTGGCACGTCCTGGTACCCAAAGGGGCTGTAAAAGAGCTGGAAAGGGACTTCTGGCAAGGGCATGGAGTGATAGGACAAGGGGAGCTGGCTTCAAACTCAAAGAGTGTACGTTTATATTGGATATAAGGAAAAAATTCTTTACTATGAGGATGGGGAGGCCCTGGAACAAGTTGCACAGAGAGGCTGTGCCACATTCCTGGAAGTGTCCAAGGACAGGTTGGACAGGGCTCAGAGAAACCTGGGCAAGTGAAAAGTGTCCCTGTCCATGGGTTGGAACTGGGTGATCCCTTAAGGTCCCATCCAACCCAAAGCATTCTATGATTCCATGAATATTTGGAATTTAACAGCAGTTATCTGATAGCAAAAGGTGAGAGAGGTTAAAAAGTATCTGGTGATTTTTACTTACCTTCTGCAACTGCAAGCAGACCAACTGGATGAAGTAAATTATTAAATAAAGGAATATAATACACATTATATTCCTTTATATAATACACTTTATCACCCACACTACACTAACAGAAGAAATTCACTCCCTGTAAGGTTTCACAAAACCTAGAAAATGCTGCATTTTCAGTCAGGCCGTTGCACACCACGTGACATAGAAGGTGTGCACAAGGTACCTGTGGGGAGCTTTTAGCTCAAACACTCCGAGCTGCTTCCTCCAGCATTGCTGTTACACATGCCTGAAGAATTCTGCTTCACTGAGCTGATGCATGCTGAATGTCCAAAACATTCTTATGCCTTCACACTGAGCAAACCTCTCAAATAAATACCTGTTATCTGAAACCCCTTGTGGCTCAGCTACTGTCCCACAGTTCCATTGGGGATCTCCCAGCCTTACACCAGGAGAAGTGTAAAAAAGGGATTTGTCTGACACTGTGGACTGAATTTTCTTCTATAGGCAATGGAATGTGGAATTGTAGATGTTGCTGCAAACTTTAACTTGGTGTACTTCAAAATATAATTCATTATTTTATTGACAAAGGCTTATCTGTACTTGTAGATCGTAATCATTGCTACAGGAGCAAGGGCTAAATTGGACGAAGGTCTTTAGTGCAGAGAACAGTCCAGCTAGAAAGAGCAAACCTGCTGCAGACCCATTAAAGGAAACTGAGTTATGCTCTTGATTGCAGTCCCACCCTGCTGCTTCCGCCACCCCCTGTTCTCTGCAGCAGCGAGGACTTGCATCAATTGACTTCTCCAAACCCAGGTGGACTTTATCAAATCTCTTACTACAATCTGTCAGGCACTTCTAATCATATTAGTGATTTCCCATCATATAACATCAGTAATTATATTATTAGGCTTGGGGTTTTTTTCCCCAGTCTGATATAAAATTACCTCTGCATATTAATAACTTTTCTATCATGAGACTTTAATGAAGCAGAATATCAATGAGATGTGATGGGGTGGAAAAGTGTTAGTGATATAAAAGATGTTCACGTTTTGGTACAGACATGTCACACTGCACTATTGGAAATGGTTTTCTTAGAATGAGAACAAGTCTCTCCTTTTCTTTTTCTTTCATTTCCCTCGACGTGGGACAACTGTAAAACTTTATTTACAATTCATATGGAGAATGATTAAATAGCTTTCATTCTCTGTGTGTTGAACAGCACTGCAAATCACAAAGGCATTCACTTGGTAAGAAGAAATTACAGTGATATTGTCTCCTCCTCAGCACCATTTGTTACTTTAAAAAACATAAGAAAGTGTGTCAAATTGTGGCAGAGACTGTAGTTTTATCTAAAATAAACTTATTAAATAAGACAGTTTTTTTATTAACAAGTCAGAACCCAAATGATTAAACAGCTTTCTCTCTGTCTGAATACCAAATAGAAATCAATGTACATTATACTGCAGTGGCAGCTGAGATTGCAGAAGATCCAAGGACAGCCCAAAGACTGTGGTTTACCACAAATATTTCACCGGGGCAGCAGCCGTGAGATGGAGTCTAGTTTGCCCACATAATACATTCCCTTGCTATGTTCAATCTGAATTTGGAAAACTTCCTTGCATAAACTGTGAAAAGGCGGTGCTGTTACAAATCCGTAACTGTGGAAATAAAAAGAATTGTTTCTGCATCCTAAGCAGGGCTCTAGAAAGCCTCTGGAAACATCATGTATTGCTGCTTAATGGCAGGCAGCATTCAGGGCGTTTTATTGGTGGTTGTGGCAATTGCAGCAATAGAAAACATAACTGCAAACCACTGTGTCAATAAGCTCCTTGAAGAGAAAACACCATAAAAAGTGTGTGTTCCCCCAGCGGTTCACCCACAGGGACTCACAACGTAACAGCTGTTGATCTTCATGGGTGGAGCGCTCAGAGGGTCTGGGTCTGCCCATTCAAATGTTAAACGGTTAATGGTTAAATGGTTCCATTTAACCCTAAAAGTGGACCTACAGCATAAAGTTGCACACGTGACAGCTGAAGTGTTTCAATAAAACAGGAAGGGTTTTTGGTTTCTTCTAGCTTTCTTTCTTGCAAAGATTCCAAATGGGACAAAGGAATTAATTTGTCTCAAAAATACAAGATTTTTACATAGTTTCACAAGCTATCCTTGATCTACTTCTTCATTTGCTGCATATAATCTGGTAGAACTGGAAAAAAATCAGATAACGCAGGGCAGAGTGGCTGAAGATTAAAAAGTTAACAACAAAATGGCAGAGATATGTCATGGCAATAAAAAGACTCTGGATGATATATATTAATCACCACAAAATAAAAAGTTTTTAAAAAATCAACATAAAATGAGAAATAGTATTCATTCTATTACTTCAACCTCAGTGATATAATTAGAAATTATTTAGCATTATTTATTAGCATAGGACCCAACCAACATCAAACAATATCACACAGGGAAACCAGTGCTTTTCTGAGCCATTTGGGGGAAAGATTCATGTACATCATGCACCTAATGTACCTTCCACTGCACAGTACCCATGTTTGTGTGCCTCAGAGAAGTACATCTGGAGAAGCTCTGGGTAAAGTAATTGTACTGGAGGTGATAATCAATAGGAAATATTATGGCTGCAGACAGACACAATTTCCATCCTGATTTGTATGTAGAACTGTACCAGTGTCACGTGAAAGGGAGGAGGGAGACAGAAATGCAAAGATTTCTAGTCTCAACTGTATTAATTAAAAGTTATTAGCTGTAAGCACTTCCAGACAATCAGATCCTTATGTACCCAACGCTGTCTGTCTCTTAACTGACAGCACACAGGCTGGAAGGGGTCCTGACCTCTGATATGAAGCCACACTTCAGCCAGGGAGAAATTATAGCCATAAGCCCCTCCAGAAACATGAGAGCCTTATGAACCCAGCACTGCCTGCCCAACTAGGACAGAACACAGCCTGGAAGGGGTTCTGACCCCTGATATGAGGACCACACTTAATAGCTAGAAAAGAACTTTCCCCACAACAGCTCCTGAAATAACATTTATTAATACAAATATGTGACAGTTATTGTGGGTTCTGCTTTGCCGGCGATAACGTTCAGCTGCAAGATTGTATTTAATTGATAATAAAAGGCCCCAAAAGAAACCAGCACAAACCCCATTTTACAAACACACTAAACTCAAGTTGCAATACAGCAATGTATCCCATGTTCACAACAGACAGAAATTAGCAACAAAGAACTACTAACTAAAGACACAGCCTCCTAAAACACTCATTTAGACACTCTCTCAATAACATAGGACAATAAAATGTCTTCCACACCACTCTCTCTGTAACACAAAACAAAAGGAAAGAACAGAGCTGCTTTTTATCAATACACATGTTGTAAAAGAAACTACACATTGGTTGCAAACCAGAGCTGGTCTTATAAGGTACGAATAGCAAAAAGCAATAACCAATATAAAGTAGCAAAGTGTGCAGCAAGTTACTGTTATTAGTATTAAGGTAGCAAAACACAGTTAGTAAAGGAAATGCTTCTAAAGTAACAATCAAAGTAGCTGTTAGCATAAGATGTAAGGTAGAATGTATAAAGGAAGAAAGTAAAGTTAAGGAAGTAAAGTTAGAAAAAATGGAAAGCACATGGTGGTCTCACCCCTACATTGTTCCAAGGGAGGAGGAGACAGGACAAGCTGCAGCAGTTCCCCTCACAGAGTCTTGGCATTTTCCCCTCTCCCACTCGAGTTTAAACTCCAAACACTTTTTATACCTTTTTTTTTGTTTCATGTGGTTTGTGTGGCTAATAGTCAATCTGTTGGGGGGGTGATGGTGATGCAGATGCCTGAGGGGAGGTGGCTCCTTGAGTGGTTATAGAAGATATCGCAAAGGGGGGTCATGTCATTCCTTAAACAACACTCCACCCTATGTTAATCTTATCAGTTTGAAAGCCTTTGTCCTCGGCCGGGAGCATCCCTGCAGGGGGCTGAGACATCTCCTTCAACACATCAGGGCTTATCAGGGGCCATCACCCCACAACCACCTACAGTGGAGGACAGTTATAGTATGTCAATGCTGTTCATAGGTGGTGCAAAACAAAACAAATGTTTGCCAGGTCTAAGTGATAGATTTTACTGAGGTAAAAATGCAAATCCAGAGAATATGCAAACACTCAAGAACATGCATTTAAGCTGCAATCATTTATTGTGTGCAAAGATAAGAAGTTTGCTGGGTGTGCCCCTCACACCTTCTCAACTCTTTGGAAGCAACGTGTTCCCCATCTGATGTCAGGAGAACAGCTCCAGGCCATGTGTGATCTAGTTCAGAGGAAGGTGTGGGATTATAGAATAGAATAGAATAGAATAGAATAGAATAGAATAGAATAGAATAGAATAGAATCAGAATCGACTGGGTTGGAAAAGACCTCCGAGATCATCAAGTCCAACCCTTGGGCCAACTCCAGTCCCTTTACCAGATCATGGCACTCAGTGCCACGGCCAAGCTCAGGTTAAAAACCTCCAGGGTTGGGGAATCCACCCCCTCTCTGGGCAGCCCATTCCAATCCCTGAGCACTCTCTTTTTAAAGAATTTTTTTTTCTGCTCTCCAACTTCAATTATGTCCTGGCTCTGGGTACAGCACAGTTCATGTCTGTGCAGCTGAACTGCCTGTGCCCAAACCAGGGCAATCCCACTGAACTGCACAGTGGGAAGAGCATTTCTGGGGGCAGTGCTGCTTGGCCTATGCCACCTCTGCCAGGAAACACACTTTGATGTTATGGATTACCTGGGGCAGTTCCCCGGGCAATGAGGGTGGCACCTTTGAGCCCAGTTTGGTGACAGTTTACACCAGTCTCAAAGAGGAAAAGGGAACTGTGTTTCAAACAAGTGAATCTCAGGGAGCAGACAGACTTCACAGCCTTTGCACACAGGCAACTATTTTCCTCACAAGTTTGGTGTGGTTCTTGTGGTGTATGAGAGTTTATGCTACAGCACAGGTACAAACTAATTTCCTAAGTGGGTTTACTTGTACTCCCATGGCAGCCCACAGGTATTCCCAGAGACACTGTGGAAGCTGCACTCATATCTTGCAGTGGGAGAAGAGGGTTTTGCAACAGCAAATCATAGCAGAATTCCTAGTAACTTTGGAAATCCTCTCTAACTGTCACAGCCTACCATAATTTATTTTATTACAGTGAATAGTAAGATAATTTGAAAAGGTTGGTCCTGCCCCTGTAAATGATACACATAATATCTCTAATGTTCCTTTTGTTTCTAATCACTTCATTCTATTAAAGTTCAGGTGACAAAATCTTGTTCTGTGTTTTTTGTAGTTACAACTGTTCTATGCAGAGACTATGTCCAAAACTTGGAGATAGTTAATCATAATCATGAAAGAATCTGACACATTTCTAATGCAAATTTCAAGCAAAAATTTGGAGCCCTAAAGAAATGGGACTGTCTGGTGCTAATTGTTTAGTTTCCAATCTGTACCTTTCTTTTGTTCTGTGAAAGCACAGGAAATGCAATTGGAGCAAAGACCAGACATCTGACTCATTCCTAGAAGGATATGGACAAGGACTTCTCAATATTTCATTTGATAGGACTGTCACCAGCTGGAACTTCTCTGCAGACAGAAAGTTCCAGCTCAGAGGGACATCGCTCACATCATTACAGGAATGTTTAATATTAGTTGGGGGTTAAGAATAGGAAAGGATTCATTCTCTTAAACTTTAACAGACAACTCTCTTTGCAGTTACAGCAATAACACAACCTAGAACATCCTTTTAGTGGTTCTATACATAGAAACTTAAGAATACAGTTAACAGACAACTACAGATAAAATATATTTGATGACACAAAAAAGTATCTTTATATTGTAAAAATTATGAAACCCTATACAAGAGAGGTAAAACAAAAATCCCATAAAACCTTTTTTTGGGCAAGGCAAACAAAACAAAACAAACACTCACAGTTTGAAAAAGACAAAACATGTAGAAAGTGAATAGAAAAAGGGGAAATATAAAACACTCATGAGGAATAAACTGCAAGCCAGAGGAGTGCAACAAGCTCATACAATGAAGCTCATGATAGCTCCTATTCAGGATGTCTAAAATTAGGGAAATATTGGGGGAAAAAATGAATTGGGTGTGTATGATTTCAGATTTTGGACAACACAGAAATGTGCCTTGGTTAAGTACTCTGTGCAGGGGTGGTAGAAATGTCAGAGTGTGACTGCAGACATGGAAGGCACAACTGAAGCAAGTAACAGTATTTTTGGCAAGTTGAAAAGAAATTGTCTAGAGTCTGTTGCATTCCACTATTCTTTCTCAATACATGAAAACTCGGGAGAATGTTAGCACAAGGATATGCACAGCTAAGAGGACTGAACTGCAAGGAGGAACTGAGAGAAACCAGTGCACATATCATGGCCAAGCAGCCACTGAAAGATGTGAGAAAATGCAGTAAGAATTGATTAGAGCAGACTACTGATCTGTGACATCCTGAATGTGTAAAGAAAAAAATGTATTAGCACTAAACAGAACAAACAAGTGCAAAAAGAAGTCTATTATACTAAAATATATGCCAGTTAATCTAAAACTAAAATCAACACTTGAGAAAATGGTGGTGGGTTTCACTGCACAGTCTGACCTGCCCAGGACTGTTCCTGGCAGGAAAAAGCCACTGTTGCATGTGGAATGACAGTGTGTTACAGACTATTTTTTTCTATATGAACATCACAGAACAGGGAACAAGTGCCTTTAACTCTTGTTTTCCAAATCATTTAGTGTGATGCCATCTCTTATGTCTGATCTGCCTGCAGCAGTGTGGAAACACAAGGCAGGCCTGTACTGGAATGGAAGGGCGGGTCTGAGCCCACACTGACCAGCAACTCACACCAAGTTGCTTTCCACATGCTCTGCCATTGCAATGATGAGAACACCTGAGCTTCCTCTCATCCAGCAGCCTTCAAGGCCAGGCCCAGATAAAACAGATGCTATTGAGAAAATGAAATTTGTATTTGGCGTCTAAAGAAAGGAATAATCAAGAACAATGTTGACACAAAAGAGAAGGTAATTCAGGTTTCCAATTACTTTTTTGCTTTGTTCTTCCTCCCTTATAAGTATCCCAATGCTGAGATCCAAACTTATTCCCAGTAATGTTTGAAAAGCAGTTTACCCCTGAGCTAAATCTAGGACTCTCTAGGCAGCGTGACTTGTATGATCTACTTCCATTCCATATCTGTTCTACTTTCTAAAAGGGAAAGATAAAGAATGAAATAATTTTCTTTATTTTTGTTCCTTATATTCCTTATTTCCATGCTCATGTCTTGGCATATGTGGACACTGGTATTATTTTTGCATTCTTTAATAGCATTCTGGAGATGGAGTTATGAGCAGGACCAGACAGAAGGGCTACTATAACTATTTCTCAGAAGGAAATAAGTGTAATCCATTTTCAGAGTTTGTCCCGTTCTACTGTGGATTCCCAAAAGTAAAAGAGGCATTTAAATAACAGTTAAGCAACTACGAACAAAACTTGTAGGTTTGCCACACTTTAGGCAAGAAATAAAATCGTACTGTCCAGCTGTCCACACAGATTAATATTTAATACACTGCCCTTCTCGTTTGTTCTGTAAAAAACCAATTAAAATATTCATGAACTTGACATCAGCTACAGTGATGCAACACTTAAATAACATCATAATCTCAGTGTATCCTGGAACCTAAGGAATAAAAATAGTTGTTGTTCATGGCTGTAGGATTTGCTTTTCTTCTTGGATCAAAAAAATATTCAAGGGTTACGCACAATCACTTTTCACTCTTGCAATGATCACTTAATACAAATGCCTCTCCTGAAAACTGGGCTGTTTTCCAGGCTGTAAATTAATCTTCCAGCTCCACAATTAAAGACATCCTGCTGATGAATGAGGTAGTGATGCTGATTTACATTCAGCAGTGGTGTGACTCCAAGATATGATACACACTATTTCTGCCTGCTCGGCAGGAGCCACGGGCAGCCCCCAGCACTCCACTGCCCACCAGGTTCCTTTGTTAGCACCTTCCCTGTAAAACCTGTAATGCTTCAGATAGCAGGGAACCTGCTCATATGAGAAACAGTTTCCTTATTTATGACCTGTTATAAAAGGCAGTGAAATGCTTATTGATGACATCAAATTGAGAGCTTTGAAGGCAGATTATTTATTTCACTCAGGAGGTTGTCACATCAGAGGCAGAACTTGGACCAACTTTCTTTCCCACTGCAGCAAATATGCCTTGGCCAGAAATAGCTCTTCAGAAAAGGATGGAACGTGTTCATTTCAGCCCTATTCAGTTCTGGATCTCACTACAGACACTGCCAACAAACACGTTAATTAGAGAGAGCCTAATTCTGTAGATGATGCTGCCATGGAGCAGAGCCTGTACAACTGGACCAGTGTCTGTCATTTGAAAGAAAATGTCCCCAAAACAGCATGTGAGAACATAAAGTGAATGTAAGAGGGCTTTTGGCTGTGACCTGCCACTCTTCAACAATCCTCTGGCAGCTCCCAGACCCGAATCAGAGTAGGTGGGGAGTGGTAGGGAGCAGGATGAAGGGAAGAGGCTACACCCTGAGTCACAGTGGGAATTTCCCCAGGCCTAACTGTGACAGGCTGCACAGACAGAGGAAATCGAGGCACGTGTCAGAACAAGTTGTTGGCAGGGACTTTTTTTCCTATTTCTCCTCACCTGGGACCATGACCTTCCAGACCCAAAGATCTGCTTGAGTAGGAGGAGAGGAAAACAAGCTGGGCTGATAGTGGAAAAACAAGCAGCAGAATCGTCCATTTTCCACAACCAGTTATGCTTTTGACATCTGGTTCGAACAAAGGCTTATACTGAGGAGAAAACTGCAAACCAAAGCTGATGTCCACTGATTTGAGGAATTTGATCTGGTGGGAGATGCCCTGCTCATTGCAGATGGGTTGGAACTAGCTGACCTTTAAAGTCTCTTCCAACAGAGAAGTAAACAGTTACTTTAAAAGTATGTGGTACATGGTTTAACCACAAAGAACTCAGACTGTGACTGCTCACATACTGACTAGACAGATATTCAGCATTTATTCTTTGGTAACTGTGTTATCACAGAATCACGGAATATGCTGAGTTGGAAGGGACCCATCAGGATCATCAGGTCCAGCTCCTGGCCCTGGGCATCATCATTTAAGTCTACAGTCTTCATAGAGTTCTGGAATAAATAATCAGCCTTTCTTGAAATTTAGGAAAGAGCAAACAACATATTTACTGTTTCTTATTTATATATGGTAGATCATGTAGCAATTCAAAAATTTTAAGGCATTCCTTAGAGTTCTGATAAGCCCATCAATACAATCAGAACTCCCAGGGAATGAACAGTATTGCTTTCCCTTGGAAAAATAAACACAGTTGCAACTGACATGTACACTCAGTGAAGTGTACATACTCAGAAACTTCTTTTGTTACTGCTGGGCCTTTGTGCTTTTAATCTCATCCACCCCAGAATGAAGGCAATTGAAGGAAATATTTAAGGACTGTAGCCATAATAATACCAACATAATATTCAGATTATTAAACCTCTTCACTGAGGTTTAAGATCCTGCTGAATAGCTCATCACTTGTCTGCAGTTAATATACTCTTGGTGCACTTCGACATAATTCTAGAAAGGATAAATGAAACTACCACAGAGTGTTTTGGTGCTTAAGAACAAGTATTACCATAATTGCTCTAAAAATATTTAAAGGAGCTGAAGGTCACTTGCTGACTCTTCGTGTCTAAGACTATCCTGCAGCTGGTGTGTTCTCCTGACAATAAACTGTGAAGGATGTTGCAGAATCTCGATACAAATGTCTGCTGAAGTTAGGGATTTACCACAGGATTTTCCTTATCACTCCTTGGGTTTAGAGATTTGTAACTCCATTAATCACCCTTTAATATTCATGCAGTATTTGCCATCATGTACAATGAGGTTTCATGACTAGATTTTTTTTTTCTGTTTGTGGAAGGGACAAGTCAGATTATTTTTAGTTTTCAGAAAACTATGGCATTGAGATTAGAGGTCAGCATACAAACCTTTACAGATGTCTAACACTGTGCCACCCACCAGTTTGTTTTCTTAGACACATGGGATACAAAAGAAAATCACAATTAAACTGTTTTGTTGGGTTTTTTTTGTTCTGCAGTCTTGCATACCTGTTGAGAAGCACCAGCCAGCCAACAGATCTCTCACATACCCGGATTCCTTTTTCATACCAAATAAATTCAGAGCCTATGCAAAGAATGTTGGATTCAGAGGCTTGAAAAGCAGCCACTGCTCCCACTAAGATCATTAGGAGATCTTGGCATTTGGTACTTTAGAAAATCAGGAACTTTAATGTGGGGCTTTTATGATGCACAAGTGCTACAGGGATTCCTGAGCAGCACCTTTGACCCAGTTATAGTTAATTCTTCCAGGGGCAAATTTTGCTCTCAGTATGTAGTAATTAGATTCTTAACACTAGTATGCATATAAAAATATATTACAGATCAATGCATGGGGAATGAATTTCACTCCCTGTGCATGGTGAATCTTAATTGCATTCTCCTCAAAGTCTTAGATCTCCCTCTAGGAAAGCTGCAATCACTCATTTAGACTGGAGAAAGGAGCACTTTTCTGAATGGGTTTCATAGCAACAAAATCCTGTCAGATCCAGTCAAAAATGCTGCCACATACTGGCCTAATGAAAGACAATTTTGCATAAACAGGAAGACACATTTTAGACAATATGTTATGTTCAGTTGTAAGGGAACGCAGGTCATGGTACATGGCAGTTACTCTTTTCTTTCCATCTTCAAAGTGCTTCAGAAGCAAACTAATTAATCCTCTAAGTAATTAATACTAATTATTTAGTACATGATAATTATGGTAGTCTCTTGCCTTAAACTAACTAGTTGTAAATGTTTTAATGATATGCTATAATGTTATATATGCATCTGCTCTGGTCTGCTGGGTTATAATGTGTATCTTATGATCTTTATCCCCAAAAGGTCCACTGTGAATTTACAGGACAGGTCACAACCCGTAACAGGTGATCAGAGGCAAGCACAGACCCGCTGAAATACCAGTTTCACAGCAGGACTCACCTGCTGGGATTGACCCCACACCAACTGGAATCCAGAGCAAAGAATGAAGGACTTGGTCCTCCTTACACCATGCACGAGACCAGCAAGGATTGCAACATCAGGGGCTTGAGCTGAGTGTGATAATGCACAACAACCTCAGCAGCTGTGCAAGGGTGCCCCAAAACTGTCACCTGCAGCCCTGGCCGTGCTGTTGGTGGATGCTGAGCAGGACATGGATCAGCTTTAGGAGTTAAGGTCATAGATTCATGTGAGGTTTCTTTCTTTCTCTTAACTCCAGGCAGGGCGATTGCCTTGTGCCCATCCATGAGTGAAGGCAGAGACTCCCAGACACTCAGGTACAAACGGGCACCTGAGAGTGAGAAGCCCCCAGAGCCCCCTGTGCTGCCAGAGGGAGGGCCCTCCCCGGGGGTGGAGGGAAGGGCTGTGATCCCCCTTGTCCAGGAGGCATCAGTCTGGGCCTCCCATGGGCAGCAGAGATGCTCTAACCCCACGTGTTCCAGGCATGCTTTCAGCACAGCCTTTCCAATGCATCTCCCCCAGTGCTTTCTGAGGCTGAGGTGGGCACTGCAGTGCCTGGTCTGTGAGACCAGCAAGGCTCAGGGAGGAGAAAGGCACTGAGAGCTCAGCCCTGCCAGGACTGAAGAACATCTGAGCACGTGCTGTATACACTGGCATCCTTTTCCCTTTGACTGGTGCTCTGACAGGAAACATCTTGGCTTCCTTCCAACAGCAGTGGTGCTTCAACAGCACAACAAAGGCAAGTTCCAGCTTTAAAGTGTGTTTCAAGTAAGAAAAGCACTGTGCAAGAAATTACTTCTCAGGGCTCTGTGTTTTGTTCTCCCTGCAGTGACTCTACATCAAATCCAATGGGCTTGCAAAACAAATTTTGAAATGTCATCTCTAGCATACAGAATTCCCAAGGTCTGAAAGCCAGCCTGGGCCCATTGTACTCCTTGCACCATTACAAATAGTCATTTTGCAGTCCAAATCTGAAATTGCAATTTTTGATGTAAGGGAATTCACCTCAACCTACTACAAAATCACTGGCTTGGTACCAACTATAATAAAAAGCTGAATTCCCGCTGCAAATTAAACATAAAACATCAAAGACCTCAAGGCTACCTTTTTTTTTTATATGGATACATTTTGAGTATCCTCTTCAAACACAGACTTTCACCATTTAACTTACTCCAACATAAAAGAATTGTCATGAAAATAATTTAATACGAGGCTGCAGCCAGAACTGTTGCTTACTATATAAAGAGTACAAAGGGAATTGATTCACTGAGTTCACAGCCAGGAACTGCAATGCTTCTCTTTCACACATTGCAGCCTTTTAGGTCTAGAAAAGCCCATTTTGACTGTGTCCTCTACCCTCCTGTTTAGCCCTGGCTGATGGTCATGCACTAATTCCAGCTTCACAGTCCAACAGTTGGGTGTGAGCAAGACATTTTCTGTCAGAAATATAACCAATGTAGACTTTACTGTTTGCTAGTGATGAAAAAACCACACAACTCTCTGTAAACTGCCTTTTTGAATTATGCTCAGTATTTAATACATAGACACAGAATAACATTCTCAAAATTCTCTCTCTTGACTTTTAGCCTTTTGTTTTTCCTGGTCTTTTCTGTCTGGCTAAAAAGCCTTTTCTTCCCAAATTTTGTGCTTTAATTATCATATAAATAAATAGAGTTCTGCATCTATTTATAAATGATTTTGCCAGAGATGACAGTGTGAGATGCCTTTCCTCTCACTTAAACAAACCAAACTGTCATGTTACTAGCCTGACTCTAACCCTAGAAACGCCTGTGTTTTTCCAGGATGTACAAAGCCCCCAATATTGACAATCCAGAAAGCTCTTTTGCTAGCTGCTCTAAACCTCATTTGATGAAGGTTAGGTTTGAAGATGTTTAATTTATGGAGATATTCTTGTAAGGGAAAACATGACATTACTATTTTAAAATCAAAATATTTATCAATGTGTTTATAATACTATACACACACACACATTTATATATAATCTGTAACTATTTAGAATTTGTGAGGACCAATGGGATCTTTACAACCACAGCTCTGCCATAAGTAGAGATGTTTAAGGGACACACAGACACTGCCACAAACAATACTGCTGGGCGATTCTTCACTACTTTATTGTTTCCAAAAATGTCCTATTCGATGCTTTTCCCCACTTATCAGTATGTCTTACAACATGGTGTGTTACCTGGAGCTACAGCAGTGAACACTGTCAAGAGAACGTTTTCAGAGGACAGTTTTAGATCACTGTGGTAGCTTGTAAGAGGCTCTGTAAGTTCTGGCTCCAGTCATATGATAAATATAAATCTGAAGTAGAGAGTGCCATCAGATGTCTGTGGGTAATTATTTGCTCAAGCTCCCAAATGTTGGCACATGCTTTGCTTTCCTGAGCACTCTCTGGCAATCTGGGGAAGTTCTCTTCGCCCACCTGCTTTGAAACAGAATTCAGTCAACCAAGTGCAATGTAAAGTAAAATTCTAATGTAATTTCAGGGGGTTCTGGTGAGTACTCAGTCAGTCAGGAACGTGGCCCTTCCTTCCCCCTGGGAGGTGTTCTGTGAGGGAGCACAAAGCACACTGCTGTGTTGACTATGCTGGCCGGAACATTGAGTTCCTGAGGAGAAATGAGCACCCAAAGCACAGCTGAAATTCCAGAACCATGCTCCTAAATGGAGCTTCTGGACTTCTCAGATTATGTCCTCATTAGAGGATTGCAGAGAATAGACTGTGCATTTTGAATTTATCTGTGCAGAAACACATTACAGAGAAACTTGTTTTTCCCCCAGATCTTGAATGACATTTCAGCACAGTGATCATTATTGTGCAGAGCAAACCACATGAAAGCAGGCAAAAGAGCTGGTTCCCTCCAAGGTACCCTTACAGAAAATGAATCTGCTAAACCCAATACTCATGAATCCATTTGGATAATATATTTTTAATACAACCATTACTCAAAAAAAAAATCCTTACATTTTATACAGAATTTTCATACAAGCTTTTTTCTCTTTGATTAATGCATTTCTGTTGGATGCCCGGATAGCAGTGGGAAGCCAAGAGAACATTTTGTCTCTTATCTAGCAAGAAAATTGAGACTGCCTTTCCAAAACAATCCACGTTTTCTATGTCACAACAGGATTAAAGCTATTGTGTTAATTTCATGCAATATATGGGAGAGGTTTTCAGCAGGCAGTTTCCTCTTGAGGCACAGTGAAATCTTATCCTTCAGTGTTACGTCCCACACAGGCACTGCTTCTATCAAATAAACGTTTCAAATTTTAACTTGACAATTCTAAAAGTGGTTTCTTTCCCTTCCATGGTCACATGACACAGTTTCATGCTCCTGCACTTCAAATGCTGGAGCCTCCTGCCTTTGCTACTTATTTTCCTTATATTTTTTCAAACTGCAGCTTTTCTATTTCCATCAAATCATCCTTTCCCCTTGACTTGTCTGAGTGTTTTCAAGGCTTTCTGACACTCCCAATATCAATATCAAACTCCTCATATTTATCTGAAACAGTATCTACACATACATGGAGACCTAATGACTCAAACATCTCAGCTGTCCTGCCCTCCTGCCATCCTCCTCCATAATCTTAACCTCCACAGTCCTTCCTTCCAGCCCCACTTGTGCCTTCCTTATGCTTGAACTAGCAATCTTTTTTCTAGCAAGAAAAGTACTTTCAGCTTTGTTCTTGCAAGATCCTAATTGAATACACCTTTTTAATTACCTAGCACAGAAGTTCCATCAATAATTGATTGATAACCTTTCCTGCAAGAAGGACCTGTCTATTCCTGTGCCTCACATAAAAGGCATAAAGCAAATATTGTGATCACTGTTCACTGGAAATATTACCTTTTTAAAAAACCACTTTTCTCTTTCTCCATTATCTGTTCCCATCATGTTCTATATTGCCATTCTCAAAGTAGTAAGTTCATAAACATGAGTCTGGTATTCTTAAGAATATGAGGTGCAAAACACTTTTTATTACTACCTCAGACTCTAACCTGAGAAGTATGGGGGTTTTCTGAACAAAAGACCAGCTGTGTGTCAGGATTATTTGTCACTTTCAGATTCCAAGTTCCTACAACTCATTGAGATATTAGAGCTCTTGAAAACAAGCAAAAAGAAACTAAGACAGAAAGTACACAGAAACAATATATAACATTTCCTCCCACTTCTTGCAATAGAGTTTCTTCAGCTTCATTATTACCTTTCAAGTAAAAAAAAATACCTGAAACAGAATCCAGATTTTGCAAAAAATCATACAATTTGGAAAATACCAATAGTAGTGCTTTGTTTACATTCCATAAAGGAAGCTTTCATTTTTCATTCTAAGGGAAAGTTACAGCTCTTTATAAATCTGAAAAGAATCTATTCCAACAGTGCAACAACACATGCTGGTAACAAACCTCAGCTGCTTGTTAAAGCTGTTATTTTATAGTAAATATAATGTCATAATTGCCTCATGTCCAACCTATGGAAAACTCATCTGATCCCACTAAAAAGGTGGGGGGGAGAGGTCCCAAAATCTTGAACTCTTTTCTCTATGAAAGCTTCCACTTCACATTTTTGGGACATGACCTTGGAAGGTCAAGGAAGTCCCTTGGAGGTGTGGGCTGTAAATGCACAGATTGTATGTGGGTTTACCTGCAGGAATGCATGTCTGTGACAGCTCCAGTAACTGCAGGAGAGACAGTCCATATTCCCATATCCTGTAGTGTGGCTGGTGGAAAATGTCTTCATTCAATACACTACTTTTTTAAAAGCTTACTTCTTCAGCAATTTGGCTGAACTGACCACAGCAGCGTGGCCCTCTACACTGCATTTTGTAAGAAATTAATTGGAGAAGCACACACCTCTCCAGCAGATTGTTTTAACGGACAAACTGAAACGAGATCATTTTCCTTACGTTCAGGCAGCTTTTTTCCCTACTTTCAACTGCCCTGATCAGCCTGCTCCTTCCAGTCTCACAGGATCACAGTTCTTCAAACTCAGCTCGCTCCAAGAGGCTACACCAGTGAATCTGGCTGTGTTCCTGTAAGCCTGGCTCCGCAGCTGGCTGCTTTTCACTCTCATATTCCCATGTGCAGAAATGCACTGCAAATCACTGTCTCTCTTCGCCACCTAGTGGGGAGCCTGAATTTACACCTGTCGTGGAGCTGCTTCCCTTTCAAATATAATGAGGGCATCCCACACCAACATAAAGCGTGCAAAGGTGAGCCTGCTGGAGGGATGGTGCAGGTATGAAGTGTGTCAGGGTCTAAATTACAGAAAAAGTTACACAAAGAAGGGGTTGAGATATTGCATTGCTGTTCCAAAGCTTTTGAAATAAATCAGGGAGTTTTTCAAACCCTTACATTAGCAGGTAGTATCCAAGTGTGATTCACTTCTGCTACAAGCAGAAAGCCCTGGCACTGTTAGTATGTGTTTGCCTGTAGGTTCCTCTGTTCTGCAGTTATGTGGGAATATCATCAAGCCTGTCCTTCCTCAAGTGATATTTGCATGCAAAAATTGATATGGATAAAAATGAGAAAGATTGTTGGAATTAAATTAAAATTTCTAGGATTATTGCAGAAATCATGATGTTGCTGGTCTATTCCTTTAAAGAAAACAAAACCTGATTATAGTCTTTACATGTATCTGTTAATTAAAGTCTTTCACTTTCCAACTGGGTCAATGTTGGGTATCAAATCCTGGCAATTGTCACCAGTCCTGAGGACACAAGCAGCAAGGGCTGCAGTCCTGAGCAGTTTTATCCCCTGCCTGTGCTTTGCCAAGGCACTGGGGGCTCGAGCCAATGGCCATTTTTATTTTTCCCATGACTGGATTTTAACTGCTTGCAAATGGCCCAACATCACCCCAACTGAGCCTGTGCTATCAGGATTTCAGAATACTTTTTTCTTCTTTTTAAAGTGATTTCACACACATTTGATCTTTAAGACATGTTACCAATATATCACAAAGCTAAAAGCACAGGTTGGTGACAGCTGAGCATTCTCTGCTCCTGGGTGGGCTAAACACACAGTGCAAGGTAAGGTAAGGACTCAGACTTGGATCACTGACTCCAGAGGTTGGTGGGCTCAGCTGCTTCGAGGTACCCCTGTGGGGTCCTGGCCAGGCCAACAGCACAGCTGCAGTGGAACACTGGAATGTTGTTCCTTGGGAGCTGTAAGTTCACAACTAGGAGGATCAAAGAGTGAAGAGGTCTTTTCGGGGCCAGAGTATGTAAGTGCTAAGACTTCCTTCAGGCATTAAAAAATCTAGCAATCATGAATTTTTATTATTTGCAACCAGTAGTGGAACCTGGAGTGAGTCAATAGACCACAACTTCAAAGATTTACAGAAGCTCTCCAATATATGTAATAAATAAAAGTCAGGTTGGTGGAAAGTTCACAGACCGAAGCCAAAGAGAAGCAAGCACCGACTGCCTAGTGATGAATACTCAAAAGAGCCTGAGTTAATTGTTTTATGTATCTTTACTCTCTACCATTTCAAATGGATATCATGAATGCAGCTATTTGTTACCAGTTTTCTTAAATCAAGTCAATACTCAAGTGATATTCTATAATATGTACTCAAATGTGCTGGGCTACTGCACATTCTGTACTGGTACAGGTAAACAGGATAACATGGTTCTCTCATCTGCTAACTTGAAGCATCATGGCATTTTTCAGGCTGTTACACAGAAAGAAAATTACCAGTGTCCTCATGTCCCCCTCCTACAGAACAGATTTATTTAAACAAATATCTTCTCTCAATTTCCATCTTGACTTAATATCATTCTGATGTTGCATTTTCTCTAGCAGAGGGAATCAAGCAGATACTCTTAGTTCTTAAAATTTGATAGTCTTGGAAATGGTGACTCATTACTTTGTCAGCTCTATATCAGCTTTTGGGTTTGGTACTTTTCCAATATTCCAGTGAAGTTAAAGACAAGGGAAATCAAGGAAAGTCCTTAATCGTGTTCCAGGATAACACTGTTATGCTCAGCTTGGCAGTCATTGAAATATTACTGGCATGAATTCATTGCCTGAAGATGCAACTTGCAAGTGGAAATGGGTCAAGGAAGATCCACACAAAGGACTGCTTTGATGAAAAGACAGAAAATGCATTTGATTCATCTTTCATTGTCCCAATGTTAATTCAAGTCTATTACACAAGGGCAAGTGATTAGGAGAGGAAAAAAAAAGCATAACAGCTTTTTGGAGATTTTCCATCCACTGAAGTCTGTTTCAAAAGCACTTTGACATTTATAGTAATTTCTCCTTAGCTAGCTTGTTTCTATTCCTCAGGCCGTACATGGATCCATATTTGCATCCATACTTGGATCGCATGTACCATACAATATAATAATCAATGTGATTTTTAGAAATGCTAAGCAAACAGTTTTCTTGATCTCTGCAGTATTGGCTTGCACCATTACCATGAGTTGTGGCACCTCCTAGTGCCATGGAGAATATTCTAACCAAGGACATAAAGCAGCATGCAGTTCCTGTGATCAGTGTGTACTCCCCCAGTTCCATCAGCCCAGGTGTGCCAGTTCAACACGATGCACTCTGCCAGGGCAGAGACTGGCCAGGGAGCAAAACAGGCTTAGGCCCACAGGAAGGGAAACATGAGCCGGTGGGATCAGGAAACCCCAAGAAGTCACCTTCTTTTCCTTCCTTCTTTTTTTTTTTTTCCGATCTCCTCCAGCAAGCAAACTGAGTTTTTATGTACATACTGCACTCAATAATTTCTCCATGCCAATCACAGTTCCTATATCACTTTTTTTAAAAAAAATTTTTTACAGCAATTTCTATACCATGCATGTCTGCAGCTCTCAGTACAGGGATTCCAAATGCTTGAGTTTATCATACTTGTTCTGTTCAGCACCCAGGGAATGGCTGGAGCTGTGCCAGGGCAGGGTCAGGTTGGATCTCAGGAAAAGGCTCTTCCCCAGAGGGCGGTGGGCACTGCCCAGGCTCCCCAGGGCAGTGGGCACAGCCCCAAGGCTGGCAGAGCTCCAGGAGTGGTTGGACAATACTCTCAAGCATATGGTGTGGCTCTTGGGGATGGTCCTGGGCAGGGCTGAGGGTTGGACTCCATGATCCTTGTGGGTCCCTTCCAGCTCAGCACGTTCTGGGGTTCTGTGACATTTTTCCTCACCAAGAGAGATCACACTTTAAAGGACAGCTTTCAGTTTAGGTTACCAAACTGTTCAAAGAACTGAAGTGAAAGTCATTTCAATCCATTGAAGCTAAATCAATAAAAGAACACTTCTTCTGCAATAGAAGCTTGATACAGTTCAGTGTCCTACAGCTACCTGGGATGTAACACGGAATCGACAAACTGTTACACTGATCTAGAAATGCACTTGTGGAAAAATTAGGAATAGTCAATATAAAATAGGACAATAAAATTTGGAATGGCTTAAACTGAGTTGGCACACTAAGCATTTTGGCATTGAGAAGTGGAAGTTAGTGAGACTTGGTAAAGAAAAAAAGTGGATGGGAAATTTGCTCTGAAAGGCCCTATGTTGTAAAAGTTTGAGCAGGCATAGAGTGTAGCATAGGGGTGGATAAAACTAAATACTCCTGACACTGTGCTTGGGGCTGCTAAAAGGAAAATCAAAAGATGGCAAGATGAAGTTAGAAGATATTGGAGTAAGATCAGCTCTGGTGTGAGAAGGTGAAACTCCCCCAAGGAGCAGTTCTCTGGTACAACATGCTGTGCTGTGGCTAAACACAGGCCACTGAGACAGGCCAAAATTCAGGACAGAAAGAACTGCAATGGACTAAGAATTACTAGCATGTGTGTATATGGAGAATGTTATTTTCTCCATTTCACTCATGATTCATCAATATTTCATGAGAAATTCTTGGCTTTGACTGCAATTCACATAACTTATGCATAGGTTTCCATTCTCTGAGAAGAACAAGATTTTTAGAATTATTTCTCCATTGAAAAAAAGAAAAACAGCTTTGAGCAAGCTTTTGATGTGCTCTGTCTAATTCCAGAACTGTTTCCATGACTATTGATACCACTGGGCTTACTCACTATAATATTTAATGAAATTAATGTAATAAAAGGGACACACACAGAGAGTCTTTTCTCTTTTTCACATACAGACCTTTTCTCTTCTCTAGTATAAATTCTGCAAGATCTGGACAAGGAATAGGTGGTTTAGGGAAGCACAAGCTTTATATTTTCTTTCATTTTCTCCCCCAGCCTTTGAGAAAACTCCAGAATTTTACAAGTTTTTCCAGAGAACTCTGGGGAGCCACATTCTCCCCCTAGCCCAGGCTGGGCCTGTGCTGCTGCCATTCCCACCATCCCTCCACAGTTCCAGCTGCCTGGCTGTGAGTGTCAGAAGTCCCACGTGCTCAAAGGACAGAACTACAGGGATTTCTGACAAGACAAATGTACTCCTTTACTTTGGAGCTCTATCTCTACTCAGGATCAGAGAGCCACCACAAGGAAAGGTAACAGCAGGGCCACCCAAAGGGACCACAACATTCCATCAACTTCAGTGTGTTATATCTTATCTCTGTGTTCATATTTCCCTTCGCTGACATGAGCACACTGCCAAAGCTAATTAGATCCTTACCCACCCCCAGCTCCATGGAATGCTCCTATTTAATTTAATGGAGCCTGTGGTCATTAAAGATACACAGAATTCTCTGGCCTTATTCTGCATTTTCCTTAGCTTGGCACGTTGCTAATATCTGAACACAAAGATATTAAATGGAGACTGCAATTAAAAGAAAAATAATAATTAGGGGTTTCATTGCTCATTGTTTTCAGCCTTGTTACTTTATTTAATTTCCATTCTGCTTTAGGTAAAAAAAAAAAAGACCTTGAACTGGACTATTTGTGAATCATGGTATAAAGTAACATTGAAGAAACAGTTTAGGTTTTCTTTGGATATAAATTTTCCTACACTTTAAGTAATAAAAATACTACCCATTGGCACATTGCATCTTCTTTGGAGCACTCTGAGTGTCTCACAGCAATAAAAGGTATTATATGTTTCCTCACGGGGAATGGCATGCACGGAGTTGATAACATAGTAGCATTCACTGAACCCAGAATAAATCCCAATATACAAGCTCTGGAGACAAGGTGGTAACTTTGTCACATGTCCCTGTATGGAATAATATAAATTGTGGCACTATCATTTAAATAATAATTAATACAGGAGAAAAGGAAAACTCTCTGAAATATCTTGTCTGTTATATAAACAGATGTTATAGAAGGCCAAAATTAAAACATATGAGAATGATAAAATCAGGATTAACGTCTATGCTCTTCTCCATATTAAGAATTGTATCAAAAAGCAAATAACAAATTTTTGTAGATGGTTTACACAAGAAATACAATATGACAACCTCTATTAGGAACTGTGGACACTGGAAATTTTCCACTGAAATACTTTGGATTGTATACCTAAATATTTTGATGTTTTCAGAGATTCCTGAAATAGAAATACATTCAAATCCCAAACTATCAGTTTAAGACAACCTGAATGCAGCTCAAAATACAATAATTATAATTTTGACCAGAACTACTTAGGTGAAAAAAATATTTCAAACCTGGTGTCTGTATAGAGAATGTTTAGTTATGGATCAAAAAAGTCCAACATTGTCCAGTGTTTATAGGGAGCTCATCTCTTCAAGTCAATTAGCACTATAGATTTTCAGCTCACTTAAAGAAATGCATAGAGTTTAGACATGCCTGTAGTTTATGATATGAAGGGAAAATATTATTTTAATTTTTTTTATTATAATCCAGGAAGGATTCATTTTAAACTATGAAAATTTTATGTCACTGGCTGATTTCTCAGCATCTGTTTTCTGTGCCTCATCCATTCTTAATGGCTTTCTCCCCATATTTATTTTCAGGCTGATCTCTGTATTACACCAATTCTCTCCCACTTCTACTGGCATGGATAAGGGGGTATTTTCAGGAATTTTAAACTTTACATGACTCCCTGATGGAGTCAGACTAGCCTTTCACCTACACAGTCTAAATGAATTCTGCATAAGCCTCTAACAGCAAAACTACAACATCCTTTCCCACTATCCCATCCTCTCTCTACACTGTCAACTCATCAAAAGCTTCAAACCAGTCCTACATTCAGAAATTCAGTCCAAGAAATCACATAAGCATGTGTGTAACATCAACACAGCAACTGAAGTCATTTTAAAAGGAAGGCAGTCACTTCTTGCCTCTTTGACTCAGATTTGGACTGCAAACCTGCAAATGAACAAGAGAAGGAATAATCATAAGTTCGGGCCCCAGTTTCTTCAGCTGAAGAATAGGCAGTTGTGCATAAACAGAAAAATTATAATGGCATTATGCCATATGCCTATAATTGAAGGGAAGGATATATTTTTATTGGAAAACTTCCACTTTGAGTCATTCCTAAACTTCCTTAGTATTGTGAAATTCAGATATACTTTTTGACCAGAGTGAATTCTAGGGTAATTTCTAGAAAGCCAGAATAGCAACTCACCACTGCTTATTTTCTATAAGGATGTTTATTCCCACAGGCCTTTGAAATTGTTGGTACTGTTGATGGATTTTATGCCTGTCCCAGGTTGTTTATAGCTGAAATTTGGGCTTTTTCTATGAGTAATAACAATTTCTTGATAAACTCTTTAATAACCAGACCATTTTACATGACAGGAACATACATTCTAAAGTTGTTCTCTTTGCATTTGACCCTTGACTTCTAGCACCCTAGAGCTAAGTTTAGCCTTTGTCTTCCCTCTGCTTTTGTTCTGCATAGTTTGCTATATTAATTTTCTTAAAGGGAAATTCAGAAAAGCAAGATTTGTGAGTATAAGACAGACAGAATCCAATGCTTTAGTTTTTGAACACTTTCCAGTTGTCTGTCTCTTAAATAAGCCTTTCAAAGTGTCCAGGGTTACATGATGTGCATGAAGGAAACTGAGATGTTCACTGAGAAAGAGGGTAAAAAGCATGTAAAGAATGGACTGTTCTCGTGGGAGAGGAAAAAAAAAGAGACAAAATTACCCCATTACAATGAAGAAAGCTACAAGATTTTACTCTATGAAATAAAGAGATTGTTGCCATGGTACCAGCAAAATTTCTCCTTCACTTCTATGCACACACATGAACCTTTTCTGACAAATTGCACCAGACTGCACCTTCAAAATCATAAATGTGCAAGGAAAAATATTTTCTATATACACTTCCTCACAGCAGTTAAAATAAATATTTGTGTTATATTTAGATGAAATCAGACAGGTAATCACCTCTTGCAGATCTCTTCCAAGCAAAGCAGCAAACATTGTATTGACACGGAAATGCACACCCTTGGATGCCAGGAGGCAGCTCAAGGCACACAGAAGGGCATACACTGACCCCTGAGCCACTCCCCAGGAAAGGAGGATTTCTCAAGAACTGGAAACTTTTAAACCCAACAAAGTCTTCTGCAACAAATATGCAACTTGCTTCAAGTTTTCTGTGGGATGACTGAATGACTTGGAGCCATGTTCTTCATGTTCCTACTATTATTGTTTTTACTTTGTGGCCTAAAATACTGTCATCTTATGTTTCAGTCCACTTGTCTTTGTGACACAGACAACATTCTGTGCCAGTTTCCCCAAGGGCACCCAACAGTAGAATTTTATTCAGGAGTTCTGGGACACATCCAGTTGGAGAGCTGTGCAGGGGGCTGATGTGAGGGGGCACCGCTCCATTTCCATTGCACATTAAACAGGTGGGTGTCCATTCCAGGCACAAAGATGTCACACCAGTCCTCAAGGTCAGTACAAGCACAGATTTCATATCACCCTCACACAGTCTTGAACACACAGCTGGTCCTTGCAGAGACAGCAAATTTCATGGCAGATATTTTGAAGAGAAGAAGAACCACCTACCAGCACTCAAATAATCTGTGTTCCTGCATAACACAACATACGCTGTCCCTTGTGATAATTTATAGATAATGAAGAAATGTATGTCCTCAAATAGATCACTCATTCACTGAGGATCACAAATCACTAAAACAGTCATGAATTTTTGAATAAGCTCTTACAATAGCAGTTTTAATTTTACAAACCCCTTAAAAATATAAGCAATGGTAATTTCACCAATGCTGTACACACAAGTAATGTAATTTCCCAATTCCCAAGAGAAAGGTCTTTCTTCAGAGACCTTCTCAACACGTGTTCCCACAGCTGGTGCTTTGCAGAGGGAGGTCATGGGAGGTATGGCCTGGAAACCTTGTCCAGAGGCAATACTGTCTTGAGTCTGACAACGTGACCCACATCCAGTGTTCTCAGATGCACAGCTTTGCATTTGGTTGTGCTGGAGCTGAGGTTGGACATATTTGAATAGGAAATCAAGCTGTTCAGATCATGCTGTGTAAGTTGCTTGTCCCCAAGGGGACACAGTTTGAAACTTTTCCTTCCCCCTGCAGAATCCATGACCTTTTTCTGTAAAGCAGAGATCGCACGTTCCAGTGCCCTTTACCTCACACCTTTCCCACCAGCATGACACTCTTAGAATAAGGAATGAGAGGGAAGACAGATTGCAACTTCATACAGTCACATTGGACTCGGTGATCTTGGAGAACTTTCCAGCCTTAATGATTCCGTGACTCTTTTGTCAGTTCTCAATCCATGCCCCACCATTCCATCCCCATGCATTTGGGACGGATGAACATGCTGCACACAGATCTGGAGCACACATTGGCCACAGTGCCCTGTCACTCTTCCCATCTTCCTTTCAGCAAACAAGCAACAGTGAAAACAGATGCAGAACTGTGCCTTGCTGCTTTCCTTCTAACAGGCTGTGTGCTACAGGCTGGCAGGAAAGATTATAAATAGGACAGAGCTTCTTTCTCATTACAGTGATTTTAATGAGAATGATAAATGAGTTCAAATAAAACCATTCAGGCTCCAGTGATAAGATCCCAACCTCTTCCAGTGCTATATCTAACCCAACTCCATGATATCATTATCTTCCCTGAATGCAATGAAATTGATGGCCATTTAAAGGATCAATCTTAATATATATTCTATATGCTGTGATTTCTCCAGCACAGGAAAACTTCCCTCACTTGATCTTCATTATGACTACACTTCCAGGTATTTCTGCTCCAAAATGATAAAATGGCTAGCTACAGATTAACGCATACATTGTTCTGTGCATACATAAGACACTTATCCCTTGGTTGATGTTTACTCCTAAAAGATCAGAGATCTCCTGTTATGACTTGTATTGAGATGAATAATGTAATTAAACAACACCCAGGAGAGAGAGGAATAAAAAATGCCTTAAGAACAAACTCATTTGCTTTTCAGATTCTTTAGACTGCCAAACTTTAAGAAGGCTGCCAAAGACTACTTCAGAAGGAAGACAACAGTCATCAACACAAAGCTTAAAGAAAGCTTAAAAGTGAAAAATAGATAAATAATCCTGAAACTTTATAATGAAAAGATTATCTCAGAAGGTTGGAGAGAACTGGAAGTTCACTGGTTACCTTATGAGCACAGAGAAGGCACATGTCAAGGTGAAAGAAGAACAGCAATTACAAGGTGGAGGGAAGGATTTTTGCCACAATAAAATTTAAAGCTATTATTCCCTGCCATTGTCCTAGAAACTGTCTGCACTGCTTTATGTTTTCCCTGGTCCCAGAAAAAAGAAGTAGAACAGGTCTGCAAGACTATGTTGTCACATTTTAAACAGAGTATTCATGCAGCTATGTGAATTCTTGAGATTATCAACTGGGTTTTGGTACGTTTAATGTTCTTACTTAGAGTTACTTGTGCAAATGTTTGTCTGAGAACATTTAAGGAATCTTGACCGTGATCTTGACCCTGATCTTGAATCTTGGCTCAGCTGGTTAGAGCACGGTGCTAAATGACACTCAGGTTGTGGGTTTGATCCCCATACAGGCCATTCCCTTGGGAGCTGGACTGGATGATCCATGTGGGTCCCTTCCAACTCAGAATATTCTGTAGGAAGTCACAGAATGCAGGTTCTTTTTCATGCCTTTTTTGGGGAGCCTGGTTTATGATTCCTTCTGGAAGAGGTGGGACACACAGCCATGCTGCCAGGACACTGTTTCACTGAGGGTCTTGTACAATATCCTTGCAGTCTTGGGAAATGGCAGACACTGTTCCAAAAGCAAACACAGCCTCACAGATTGTCACTGGAACTAGGAAAGACTAAACCCCAGCACCACCGGCAGTCACCTGAATATTTCACTCAGTATGTTCCATGTCATTGCTAAGCCCTGGCAGGGAAGATGGAAGGTCTCTTTTTCCCTCTCCTCCTCTCTTCCCATGCCTGATTTTCAGGATTACACTTTCCTGCTGAAAACCTACCTGGTTTAAGCTGATGGCAAGTTTATTGTTTCTTATTGTATACAAGGAGGATTGGAGGAGAAACCAGAGCTTCCTAGACTTGGTATCTTGTCCGCTGCTATTAGCAGAGACAGTAAGACTCAATAACCCAGTGGTCCCTTCAGCCCTGTGTTCTTACAGTTTATCTGTTTGGTCTTCTGTGCTAGTAAGGTTTCCCAGTAATGTGACAGTTCTCTCTCCTTAACACTTGGTATGACTTTTTGGCATAGTAAATTTTGTTCTCCTCCCCTCTTTTTCCTGTTGGGCTTGTCAGTCTTGCTTGCACATGTCCATTTCCCCTGACCTCATGGGCTAGACACAAGCTGAGCTTTTATGGAAATACAAGTCTGAATGTATACTGCAATATTTGCCCAGCCTGTTGCTCTCTGAAGAATGAAGTCTGTACTGTGCATTGGTGCTTGGATGAGATTTCCCACCTGCAGACCTACCCAAACGTAGAGCAAGAAAACAAACATCAACAAAAACCTTCCGCTTTGAGACCCCAGTAAGCACCAGGCTTTCTGAAACACTCCCTTCAAAAACAATGCCACATCTTTTTTTCATTAGGAGTGGAATTAGGGAATGAAATATCTCTGCTTCTCTGCACTCCAGGAAGGCCTTCAACCACCTCTTCATTCCAAAGATGGATAATGATTCCTGCAAGCATCACATGTATGCATTAAGTGCTTCAGGATGGAAAGTGCTGTATAAATACAAGCTGCTATTAATTGTGGCACTCACAGGACCATTCAGATAGCTTAGTTTCTCAAACCAAACCTACATTAATATTACTGTAAGTTCAAATTTTCATTTTCTCTGTACCTTTTAATTTGCCATTCTGTCAACAAAGAAATATAAATTCAGTATTCCAACACACCTCTGAACCTAAATATATTCTCCCTGCTGATTCAACTGCAACAATTGAACTAATATATATATTATTCTTAGAGCTCAGCTGAGGCTGATGGGAAGCAAAGACTCAGAAAGGAAAATGAGAAAAAATTAGTTTGTTTTTTGTGTACCTAAAAATACAGCCATTTTCCGCCAGGGAAGCACGAGTACTAAGCAGGGAGACCAAGAGTGAGCCTCTTACACACAGACAAGTGCCCCTTGGGCTAAGCTGCAGTCCTAGACCCGGCCTAGCAGAGCCACAGCACTGCCTTGCTGGAACATCCCCACGAGTCAGGCCTGCCCAAGCCCCATCCTGCTCCTTTAAAGCACAAAGCATCAGAACTGCAGGGCACAGAGCAAAAGGAACAATAAACAAAGATCCATTGCTCATTCTTACCGAATGCCTGATTTAAGGGTTTTTAAAACTTTTATCCTCTGATGTTTTGCAGATTAACCCGAAGCAAAGGAATAATTGATATCACTTACTGGCCTCCAATTTGTCTTATTTTGAATTAATACAAAATGTAGAGACAAGGTTGATTCAATTATTTCCTAATGGGATGAAAAACAGTGGATTTCTCAAAATACAAGCTAAGGCTCAGAAAATTCCTTTTCTGACACTTCTATTAAAATAAATTATTTCTAGTCAGGTTTGTGTGTGGCAAAAGAAAGAATTTATTACTATTGGCAATTGCCACTCATCCAGAACTACTTATGAGGACAATTCATTTTGCAGCCCATACTAGCAGAACTTCTCATTCACTGGGTAGCAGTCTATACTTTCACAGCTAGAGAACACATTTAATTTCTTCCTTTTTGGCCAATACTGATAAAGTGCAATATTGCCTTATTATCTCTGTAGATCTGCTCTCTCAGAGAATTACAACTGAGACATCAACAACAGTGCCTAGATAAAAGGCTTCTGCAATTCAGGATGTTGTCTGTTCCTCTCAAAAGTCAGAGGACATGGTGTTCTCTCTCAGCCTAAACACCACAGCTGATTCAGATTCAGTTCTGATTGCAGCTGTGGGTTGGAAGCTGCAGATAAAGATTAAGAGAGGGAGTTTTACTGTGTGCACAGTTTCAGTGGGCCTAGCTGTGTTAAATAACTTGAAAAATTCTAACAGTGAGTGAGGAGCATCTGTAGTCTGGAAGAACTCACAGCATAACAGTTTTGTACTGCAAATTGTTAAGTTTTACCTAAAGCTGAACCACTCCACCCAAACACCCAAACTGCCGACTTTTTGTTGTTCCACCAGTAACTGTTGCATTAAAAGCTATAATTTAGTCATACTGGCATTACCTGCTTTAATTTGCAAAGGATTCATTTGGGTTTTTTATTCTTAAACTCTCTAGGATTTTGTGGGGCTCTAATGAGTAACAGGAAAGGATTCAGACTTTTTAAGCCTCTGGCAGAAGTTCTTTAATAATATAATTATTCTTGATCTGTTCAGAGACTAGACAATTGGGACTATATTTTGTGGTCTGGTATGCCATCTTTCCTAGAATTTAACTATCTTGTCTTATGAAGATCCTGTGTTGACAATCAACACCTTAATTGTTGCTCATTATATTTTTGATTTTTACAAGCACTGCCACACTGCATTGCTATATTCCTGTAGATGTACCTATTGTCTTCAGCTCCTCTTGCTTTGCACAAGCATACTGTTGCCTGTTCAGAAACAGCAATCAGTTCCTTTTCTGACAGCACAAGCATCACAGTCAGCTGTATCTCACAAAAACACATCTGTAAGAGTGGGGAGGAAGCGTAGCAGACACGCAGGATAAGAGAAAGATGATAAAGCCAAGTATACCAGGATGGCAAAGATGAAAAGACATGTCACTACACAGTCTACCCTAATATTTTTACCAGAACCCTACATTTCTTTTCCCAAGACAAAAATGCTTGAAGAAAACATAGACAGAGTATCTATTGTTCTTCCTCCCTGGCAGAGCAACCAAACAATTTGCCACACTTGCAAATCTCATGTAAATCACACAGCCCTCCAAATGCAACAGGAAACTGAAGCCTGAGCTTCAGCATCAAAGCAAACTTCAGCTATTGGCACCAGCTATCTCTGTGTTGACTTTATCAGCACCTAAACAGCATTATGGAGTATTCCACATAACTTGTCTGCAGCCCAGAGTATCTGTAGCTTGTCTGTATCTTACAGTAGTAATGACACTGACAGAACAATGTTCCCAATGCCAGTACCCCAAGTAGCCCAAGCAGCTTACCTGTCTCCCAGATTCCCTGGAAGTAACCTGTAAAAGCTCCCTTCCTGGCAGCATCCTTGCACTAACAGGACACACCTCTCACAGATTTCTTCTCAATAGCACCACTGCTTTTTTCAGTCCTACTGGATGGTGACAAACAAATTCTCTAATGACATTTCAGAGAGATATTTTGGGGGGAAAAAATATTCTGCCTTTATGATTTTAGCTTAACAAAGTTAGAAGAGCCATAAATCCATAATTACTTATAAACATGGTTAATTTGTCATATTTTGGTTTAACTAGTAGAGTGCATAGCTTGGGGTGGTTACTTTACATATTTATTTACTTACTTACTGACTTAGGCTGTGCTAACTCTCTAGGCTGCTTTTGCTTTTGCTTTTCCTGATGAGGTTCACAGGGAGGATACTGCCCATCCCAGAATCCAGTCAGGGTTTCTCACGCATCAAAGTCCTTGAGAGCTGAATGTTTCCTGTTCCCTAATCACAGCTGTGAATGCCGCCTTACGGAGTATCTTTTGACCAGCTTTAACCACTTCTCCTTTTGAACTGGACTGAAAACATTACATTTAACCTTGAATTTTTACAGACCCTAAAGTCCATTTACTAGAAATAAGAAGAATGTATAATTTTCCTATTTCTCCATTTCTCTCTTCTCCATGTTGTGTGAGGTGGTTATATAGCTATGCCTTTACCTACTTAAGTGCTATCTATTTGTTTCTTCCCTTCCTCCTCTCCAGGTTTCTTCTGTAGAGATAAAGCAGAAGAGGGTCAAAGCTTAACACAAGGCTAGGCCTGCATTTACATGTTGTGCAACACAACAGGAATATACCTGTAGAGCAAAACAATTCTTGTTGGAGAACTGACATCCACACTGTACAGGTTTCAGAAGTTGTATTTCAGAGGAACTCTAACAGAATGCCCACTAATGACTACAGCACAGCAGATGCACAGTTGAATATGCTTTCCACTTTAATTTCATCAGAAAGGGAACCAGTCTGTGTTCAGAGATTACACTGTGATACAGAACCCAGAATGAGAGTTTATTGCGGGACTTGCTTTGAAAACAGACTCCTGAGTCGTCCATGTAGCCATACCCCAAGTCACTAGATCCAAAGTAATTCCAATCCTAAAACTACAGGTCCCATACATTCAGCTTTACCAAGAAACCCACACTTTGAGAATGAGAGACTTCAGTAGTTCAATAATAACATAAACCATATGTCCAGAAGACAAGACAGCTGAGTACACTTACCACTGCAGCAGGAGGGACTTGGGGCAATGCTCCACTGCCACACACAGCCATGACTGCCTAATGCAGTCATCCTTGGTCCCTTCCATGGAAAGTGAACTACTGGGAGGGTATAAAATCAGGCTTCAGAACACCAAAGCAAATGCAGTCTCGTAGACAGATCAGTCAGCTATGAAGAAAATCAAAAGGTTTGTTTGTGTGGTTTAAACCGCCCAGTCACCGGACAAAGAAAACAGAAACCGTGCTGAGAAAAAGCTTCAAATTCAGGCAAAGCACATAGTTCTCCATCTGACAGAAGGCAGTGAATTGTGTGTCAGTGTTGACCTGAAGGACACGTGCATGTGCCACTCAGACTGAGACAAAAGTGGGGAATCCCGGCCCCGTTGCTTTTGATCACAGCAGGGCAAAGGAGGTGTTACAGGCATCCACCTCTCTGCTTTCTGCAAACTTGTTAGAAATGCTCTGTGTCTGGAAGTAGCTGCTGCTGGGGTGTTAGGGGTACTTGGGAATGCTTCCTAGCTCCGGGCATCTAAATGCCAACCGTGTCCTACAGACAAAGAAAGAGATATTGTTGGCCTTTCAAGGTTTGGTTAATTCAACAACTTGCTCAGCTCAGTAGGGAAGTAGGGATGGAGTGATTAGTATCATTACTGCTGAAGCATCATCCTTTACATGCTTCTCTCCTCCGTATTTTTCTTACTTACACTGAGAAGCCACTAGTTTCTCACATTCTTTGCTTTCAGCTTGCATTGCAGATAAAAGGCTCTGTGGCTTACAAGGAGGTTTATTATGTCTGTTTCATTTTGAGTCCTAACAGTGAAAAGTAAATTGCAGAGAAGTTAGCAAACAAGAGAGGCCTTGATACTAGTTTTAATTTTAGAAAAGCTAACTCTTCTACTAAGGGAGCTTATTAATTAGCAAGGGATCCTTAAAAACAGGAGGAAATAAAAGGTTTTCTTCAGTGTAAAATGCTGGACTGCAGCATTTCATTAAAAGACACAAACATGAACTTAGGAGGATTCATTGTCAGGTGTATTTGAGAGGGATTGTAGGCACCCAGGGAACGTTCCTGTTTGTTGGTTTAAAAGGCCTTTCAATCTGCATCCACCTTCCTCCTAAATCTTAAAGCTGCTCAGTGCAGTCTTCTCACACAATGTAAAGTGTGTGCATGCCTTGCACAGTTTTACCCTGGCTCAGGCTCTGAACTGGTTGGTGATGGCAGTGGAATATGGAGCTGTGATGTGTTCTGCTATTTCCAACTGAAACTCAGAGATGAGAGACTGAAAATAGTCACTCTTTTGACTCTCTGTGTTCTGTGTCACTGGGGTTTGAGCTTCTCCTTTCATATCAGAGAAAACCCTGTGAAGCAGCACCATCTGCCCTGTCTCCATGCTCTCCCCCAGCACCCACTACTGGCTGGTGTCCAAGGGAAAATGCTTCACTGGATAGTCCTGACAATGACCGCAGTTATGGGGTTTTACGGTTTTATGAAATTTTAGTAGATCAGAACTACCTCACATTACCACAATCACCCTTAAATTATACTTTTGGTTGATCTCAGTGGAAAGGCCAAAGACTGATATTCCTCTCATTGTAAGTAATGTAATTGGACTTGCTACTTCAGTGAAAGTTGCAATAGGTCTTAACACAGAAAAAAGTAGAATGAAAGTCCTGATGTGTTTTCTCCTTCTCCAACGTTATCTTCTGGATCAGATTCATGTTTTTCAGAGTACAATAAACTCCACCTGTTTTCTGTTACCCGAGAGAAACAAAAGAAATCAGGTGCTAGTCCCGGGAGCAAGAACTCCTCGTGTATCAGCACCGTTCCTGAGAGGCTGGCACAGGGATCAGCACAGCTTCTCTGCCAGCTGCACTCCCATAAAACATGGGTGGCCAACAAACCCTGCAGGATCATACACACCTTGGGCAGGAAGAAAATATCATTAACCAAACTTTATTTCTGAGTCTATAAAAAGAAACCGTATTGCTATCAGTAAGATTTATACATATGGATCCAAGGGCAAAATAAAGCTGCTAGATGGCATTTTACTGTAGAGCTGTGATTGTTCACATTGTTATACCCAAATAATTTTAGATTACCATACTGTAAAACTGTGTAGTGAGTGGACTAAATGATTCTTTCCAGTCAGAACAGTTCCAGGCTAAGGTGCTTCCCGATGAATACATAAGCTAGTTCTGCAGTCAATGAAACTATGACATGATGGTGACATTTCAGCCCAGAGCCTTTTGGACAGCACACAGGAGAAATGCAGTGGGTTATTTACTTGGGATTCAATATTCTTTTGTTATGGAGCTCATTTTGTATTTCTTTCCAGTTAGATGGGAAAGGTTCACGCAAAGTCCAATCGGTGTTTAAATTACATTATCTGCATGTTCACAGGTACTTTTTTTGCCATTTATGATGTTAACTGCAGGTGTCAAAGACCCAAGCTCTGGCATTCATCACGAGTCCGCACACCAGAGGCTGATTTCTGAACTCAGCTGTACAGTACAAATACAAAGGCTGTCACCTGTCTCAACCCCAAAACTTTCCCATAATAAGGAATCAACAGCCTTTATTCACCAGTGTTTGCCCAAATCCCTTTATCTGGCACTCAAAATGATCATCTGGCAGAAAACAGAATAACCCCAATGGTGTACACAAAACATCAGCTGGGGCTCACTCAGGGTAAATCTTGGTCCTGATGAACTTGATGGCAGAATTCCCACTGATCACAGTGAGAGCTGGCACAGACTGTGACAGCTGCACGTAACCCAGAGCAGACTGGTAACAGCCCTTCAGCTCACTGTACATCCTTGGAAACACACAGAACCTCTCACAAGTCCTTTTGTCCACTCCAGCAACTCAAGGCTTTAAAATCACACCAAGGCTAATGCTGAGAAGTGCACATACAACTGATTGTACTTCTCTGGTGGACACGAAAAATAAAAATGAAATGATGTTTTGAGACTCACTCAGGTTAATATTTCATGAACTTTCAAGTAACTCTAAAAATTACTAACATGACCAAATCTGTTAATTTGAAAGTGTTTTGCAGTGCAGTTTAAAAAAAAATAAAAACATTCTTTTTTTCAGTTAAACAGAATATATAAATATATATACACATATACATATACATATACCTATATATATACACACCAGTCTTTAATTTTTGACGTGAGCTAACTGGGTCAATGCTTATAAAAGTTGTTAGGCCTCATTTCCCAAATGTAGTTTTTGTCAAAAACAATCCTAGCTTGTATATTTGACCTTTGGATAGCATGGGGCTGGCAGAATGGCTCACAAGCTGCTTTTGGACTTCCTTCCAAAACAAGTGGCTTATGGTGATCTAAAAGCATCTCAAGACAGAAGAGAAACAGGTTTAGTAGCCCCAGCTGACAGAATTGCTGCTGCTGTCATGCAGCTACTGTACCCTGATCTGAGGGGCAGATACTGAAAGTGGGTTTGCCTTTCAGTGCTTACCCCTCTTGCACTTGCATAGAGCAATATTGAGAATTTTCCTCCTTCCCCTTTGTTTTTTCTGCTAGCAAAGGGGTTTGGTACTGCTGTACTGAACCCCACCACTCTGTAGGGTTACCTAATTATGCCTACAAAAAATGAATTTTACCTTCTTTTCCTACTGTACCTTTGCCTTTACAGGTGTGTCTGTTCAGAGGGAAGAATAAGGTCAGAGTCTTCTGAAGAAGACTCTGTGCTACGCTTTTCTTTGAAGAGCGTAGCACAAAGCTCCCCTGTTTTTGCTTGATTTAATTACCAATTCTATGAGGAAAGCTGTCACACAGGTGCTGTTGCTGGTACTTTGTTTCAGTCGCTACTTGGGGCCATTGAATCGACTGTATTGGATGTGCCTCCAGGCAGTTCCGGCCTGCTGAGACCTGTTTCTGACACCCTGAGAACTGCTGATGAGTTTCCATCCCCCTGCGGCAGCGCAACCTGTCTCCTTGGCAGCTCAAACCCACACTGCCCTGGTCGGGCTGCTCGCTGGTTCCACGGCTCACGGACTCTGTTCTTGGCACGTAACGACCAACAGGTGTAACGATGCTCTAAGAGGCCCATGGTAGCAGCCTGTAATACACTAATTGCTTAAAGGAGCTGTTCTTTTAGAAGAAATGATGCCTGCATTGTCATGCAGGCTGCTGATCATTGCCTGGCACCTCTGCGCTCGAGGCAGGAGTCCAAACAACTTGTGACAAGGCACTCTGCCATCTCAGCAGATGGACAGGAGCATAAGCAGCTTAGGGACTATGTCTGCATATCAAGCACAGGCATTGAGGACATGATTGCTGGCCAAGGATGCTGCAATTGCTGTTTATCTTCTGCTTACCAACCTAGAGTTGTTTATCTTCTCTTACCAACCCAGAGTTCAGGGAATATGTCATTGCTAATGACATAAGTCCAGACCTGGGCTGGACTTAGTTTTGAAAGCATAAAATATGACTGTGCAAAACAAGTGTCTGTCTGGCTTGAATTGAGCCACAAGTCCTAAGAGAGGCCAAGGGAGTTATCAGGATGAAATCAGTTCTGGGGCGGACCAAAATGATACCTCAAAATGTTGTCAGTTCATCAGATTAAGGGAAAAGGTAAGGGCAATGTGAACAGAGAAATCACCAGTAATATATGAGTGAATTTCTGTTTTCTCAAAAGGAAGACTTGGTATCCTAGAGGTGTGCAATTGAAATGGGGGGCAATGGGCCAAATATGAGAAAAAATCCTGATTGCAAATTGCATGAATTTACAGAATAATCTCAAAAAGGTGGGCTTAGGGGCATTTTTATTTGGTAGTTACAATACTGAAAGAAGAAACTTCTTCAGAAGCAGAAGACACTGTTGTATTCACTGTGAGAAATCCCAGATCACCTAAGGGACCTTTTCTTCTGTCAGTTCCATGAGTCAGACAAGGTTTTGTTTCCTGAGGTACAGGAACTACAGGTCCTAGAACGCCTTTGAAAGCCTAAACTAGTCTTAAGTGTTTCAGAGACCTTGTCTATGTACAGAAAAGACATGAAGCAGAGGACTGGGTGATATATTATTTAAATCATGACAGGACATACTTCTGCTCACTGGGGACAGCTGCAATATCATATGACAGATAAAGCACATGCTGAAAATATATTGGAAATTTATTAAAACCAGACTTTGATCTCGCCATTGTTTTCTGAGGTTCAGGCCAAATATTCATCAAATGTCATAAAATCTGCTCCCCTTCCTCATAATTTTAGTATCAAAAATTATTTGTAATTAAGGTAAGAAAAGAGGTCAAGCATTTGCTTTTCTAATAAAAAATAAACCAGAAAGAGATAGAAGGAAAGCAAGTTAATAAAAATGTGATATTAAATTGAAAGGGACTCACCATATGGCATTTAATTGACTACTTGAAACACAGTACCCTAATAGGAAAAGCTGGCCCAAAAGGTAAAACCCTGACAAAAAGATACACAAACCAGGCACAGTAAATTTCAGAGCTGATGTAGTCTCAGTCAGGTCATTATCCACACACTGTGAGTAAAAGGACCATGCATTTGACATTATTTTATTTCATTTTTTTTTGCTTACACCCATGAAACAATCTTCATAAAGCCAAGCTTGAAAGACCTTGTGCCTGTGTAGAAATTGGGATACAAGAAACTCAAATGTCACTTAAAGCTCTATAAACCAATACATCCAGGCTAATAAGTTTCTCCATATTTTGTGTTCCTTGTATCATGCACCGATACTAAGAAACCAGTCTCTTATATCCTCTTCCTCTTGTGTTGGAGGTGGGGAAAGAGGCAGGACAGTAGGAAAGGAAGAACAAGCACAGCTCACAAGAACAGAGGCAACATGTTCCAACACCCTTCTCTAATGATGTGAGATAAATTGCATCACTTCAGACTGTTCTCCAGCCCTATGCAAAAAGATTCATTCATCATCACCAAAATGCCTTCCCACAGTTCAACCACCTTTCAAGAACAGTGTAGTCCTGACAGCTACTTTCATTATCATGATACTTTTATCTATATCAATATTTGAATTGGAATATGTTTTGAATATGTTTAGACTTCTGTCAGAGGACCTTCAAAATACCTTTGGTAGTATCCCAAACATGTTGCAAGGTCATTATATCCCCTTGCATTGTTTCATGTGATAATGTAAATATTTTGAGATACAAGGTAAATTAGAAAAAATCTGCAGTTTTGCCCTTGTATGTCACTGTGCAATTTTGTACTGTAACTATTCCAAGCCTACTTCTAAGCATAGTGAAGTTAGAATTTGCTCAATAAAAAAATCTTTTATTTATCATACCTCAAGTCATTCAGTTTACATTTGAGTATCTTGATGACCTAGAATCACACATGAATGTCAGCTGAACCATTCAACTCATTTTCTCAGATGGCTTTGCTCGGCAGCCAGAGCCCCTCACCACACCAACAAAGTAAATTAAATGGATATTCTTTTCTTATAAGATGAAGGTCAGCTACCAGGTTGAAGATGATGCATTACTCTTGTTTTCTCTGCTAGCTGGCAGAACATCTAATTCTGGTTTGGAAAAAATGTAGAAAAACAATCATAGGGCAAACAAAAACCTGAATAAAGTAATCAGCAACCAGCACTAGATAGTACACCAGAAGTGTAAATGTCTGCTGCTAAGTCATGCTGCTGTCACAGAATCAGAGAACGTGCTGATCTGGAAGGGACCCCTCAGGAGCACTAAGTCCAACCCTCAGCCCTGCTTTCTTCTGTTTCACCTTTAGCCTTTTCTCCTCTTGCACAGTCTCACAAGCAGTGCAGGAGGAGCATTAAGTATCTCAAGAAAGGCATCCAAAGATGCTTAAAATGCATAGGTGGTACTAAAGCTAGACACCAGCATTATTGTTGGTCTAAAGTTTATTCTGTCCTTCTTCCTGTCTCCAACTTCTTGTTTCCTGTGTCCACTCTCTCACAAGTTCACTCCCTTCCCTTCTGAGGCTTGTTCTAGCTCTAGCCTCATCTCCCGTTTCACCCATCCATGGTTCTGTCCTGCACAAAAACTCTTAAATGCCTAAGCTCCAGCAAAAAGGGCCTTGTGCACCTGCTCTTATTGTCAAGAGGTCAGGAGAGCTCAACTCTTTCCAAATTTGCTCTAAAGAGGACTTGTGTGGCCTTCCATCACTAACCTTCGGCCTTGTGTCCCCATTCACAATGGGCATTTGTGGAAATGCCCTTTTTCACTGCTGCCTTATCCTACTGGGTAAGCACAGCCCTGCCAGCAGTGCTGCCACAGCCCGTGCAGTCAGGCAGGCTGGAGATGGGCAGGACAGACTGAGCATCCTCACCCAGGAGCTCTCTGTGCTCCTCTTCTCCTGCTGCCAGGACAGGCTGAGCATCCTCACCCAGGAGCTCTCTGTGCTCCTATTCTCCTGCTGCCAGGACAGGCTGAGCATCCTCACCCAGGAGCTCTCTGTGCTCCTCTTCTCCTGCTGCCAGGACAGGCTGAGCATCCTCACCCAGGAGCTCTGTGTGCAGCAGGAGGACAGGCTGAACATCTCACCCAGGAGCTCTCTGTGCTCCTTTTCTCCTGCTGCCAGATCAGGCTGAGCATCGTCACCCAGGAGCTCTCTGTGCTCCTCTTCTCCTGCTACCAGGACAGGCTGAGCATTCTCACTCAGGACCTCCCTGTGCTCCTGTTCTCCTGCTGCCAGGACAGGCTGAGCATCCTCACCCAGGAGCTCTCTGTGCAGCAGGAGGACAGGCTGAACATCTCACCCAGGAGCTCTCTCTGTGCTCCTGTTCTCCTGCTGCCAGGAGGACAGGCCCGCTGGAGCCCTGATTCCTCCTCGTGCCCTCCTCCACCATGGTCAGCCTGCAGGAACAAGTGTACGCTTTTATCATGGGAACCACGGAGAAAGAAATAAAAAAACAAAGGCAGAGTCAGTAATCTTTCCTGGGCCTCCCCACGCTCCTGAGAGGTGTGTTTCAAGAATTCATTCTGTGTTATGGGGGAAGGAGGACGAGGAGGTGATTTTGGAAACACCTGTTTTAGGAAACATTAAGCACAAGGATACATTTGAAATGTGACCCTGACCTACTCTGTGCTTCACATTTTGCAGGAAAATGCTTTTATCTACTGCAGATGCACAGCTTTTAGACCTTTCCTGAAAGAAGGGGTCTGTGACCTGTCTTTGAAATAGCTAAGCAGGGACTATCCTTTTCCTTTTGAAACACAGTTGAAAGGGGAGATGATGAAACAGCATTGAATCAAATATGCATCCTTGGAGCAGAACTCAAGCTATCCATCTATCACATAGTGCCCTACCCACAGAGCTGTGTTACACTCTCTTATCTTACTGGCCCAGGGAACCCTCAGTTCATTTCTGTACTACATTGCAGGTTCAACAGGATGGTTGAAGAGCCATTCCCCACTATACTAACCATGAACACCTATACTAGGTAAGAAATTGGGGCATGTGGGTCTCAGCCCTGTAAGATGGAAAAGAAAGGTGAACATAATTCTTCTGCAGTTACAGGCTACTACCTATAAAGGAAATGGTAGGGTGAAACTATCTCCTTCTGAAGGAAAATGACACATGGTGCTGCATTTGCCCACTCTTTCCAGTTCATAAGGCACTTAACTAGCTGGAATCCTCCCAGGATTATCTAATTACTGCATGTAGAATGTGAAGCCCATGAAAACCAAGTCATGAATTCATTGTTACTTTGGCTTGGTATCTGAACAAGGCTGAGTAAATCCAAACTCTGGAATAAGAGAGAAAAGAAAGTTACTGAAGAATAATCAGATACAGCTACCCTCATCAAAGGGCCAGCATCCAGATCCTGACACACAGGAGGAAAAGAGTAAGCTCATGATATATTTAAGCTCATTAAATTAAAAAACCCCAATACACAAACAAACAAAATCAAACAAAAACAAACAAAAAAAACAACAACAACAAAAAACCTACACTAAAAAACCTGAAAATATATAATAAAACTGTCATGAGCAGTACAATTTTTTAGGTTTCTTATTAAGTGTGGTCCACCAAAGCAAGGACCAGAAGTGTGGGCTCACTAGTGAACACATTCAGTAAATTCATGGTTCAAAATTCCACTGGGAACAATATTCATTAGGCACTGTCACCTGCTATAGATGATTATGAAAGAACTTAAGAGAGGAAAAGCTATCAAATATTTCATCTTAGTTATATCTACATGCTGTCTCATGGTCTACAAAAACAGACAGGAGAATTTTCCATGATAATTTTATCTCCTAGAAAAGCAAGAACTGCTACAGAATTTTGGCTGAATTTTTTCCCCACTTTCTTTTTGTCATTTCACCCCATACGCTCTGGAAGCATTTGCTGCCAGAGAGGAAAAATACATTATTTACTGAATCAAACCAACAGTTCAGGTAGTTTAATGCCCTGTTCTTGGCTGTAGTCATTACGAGTTACATGACACAGAATAGGATAGAAGAGGTATAGGAAATTCTAACTAAAAATTCTGAATAGCAGGCTCACTAAGAAAATCCTGGTTTAAGCTCAGGATTAATACATCCTGAAACATAATGATTTATAATCATTTAAATATTGTATCCCATTACTATTTGTCAGGTTTTTCCATTTTAGTTCTGGTACTTGGATAATATTGAGCCATTTAAACTCATACATTTCTAAACAGTATCTCACTCCTGTACAGATTACACTCGTTCACTAACACGAGTTAACCCAATTGAGAAACAGGCTGTTCTCCATCTGCTACCAACAAATGTGATGTAATACATCCAGTATATTAAAACTATCTTTGACAAGTTTTTTTTAAATAGTGCTAGAGAAACATTAACACCACTTTTTCCAGTTAAATTCATTTTGGCTCCTGGTCTGGTCTAACATTCCAAATCACCCTAACTACAGTCTGCATTTGAACAGCAAGCCATTAGTTTTCTGTCTAACAGCTGTCTGCCTGCTTCAGTTTAGATTTCCAAAGTCAGGTGCAAATCCCTCTTATTGCCTCCATTCTTCTTGACTGCTCTGCTCAGAGCAATTTCCCCATGGCCACCACCTCGGTGTTGTTTCCTAAACCAGAAATGAGCAGAGATTTACAGCACAAGCAGTAGGTTTTCAGGCAGGTTAGCCCGACACAAGCAGACACACAAATGGTTTTTGTGTCCTGTGAACATTAGTTAGTGTGTGGGAGAATTGATTTCTTCCCACACTTAATTCCATTCTTTTGGAATTGTGAGAAGTCAGTGGCCTTGTTAGGTTTTTTGTCAGATAGGTTTCCATAAGGTGCACAGCTGGAGCATCTTTGACTAGTCCTGCATTGAGCTCTCCAGCAGAAAGTAGCTCATGCTTTTCAGCACAAAGAGCAGGATGAAATGCCATGAGGCTGTATTGGATTATATGAGAGGTTTCTGACCTAATTCACTTTCATTTTTCCTGCTTCTCCCCTCTCCCTCCAGTAAACTTAATATCTGTCTTGCATAACTATGTTGAAAATTATAAATACCTCTTCTATGAAGCACTATGAAAACTCATTGCATCACAAGCCTTACAAAGAGATGCTGAAAAAATCTTTCATTAAAAGTGTATTAGGTGCTAAATGAATCTACAAAGCCATCCTCAGAGACACATCTATTGCACACACAGGGAATGAGATTATATACAGTTGTGTCTGGCAATCTGCTACTTAGATGGAACATTAATGCAATAGAAAGTATCTGCTTCTATCAGCAAGGCCACCATCCAAACTGTACTCAGTAATCTTTGCTGTTAATAGCATTTCACAGGGATCACCACAGAGAGCACAGAAATATACCCACTGCAGCAACATCCAGCACTATCTAACGGATAGGCCTTTCTCTTTATTGAATTTAAAGCAAAATTAAACAGGGCATTATTTAAAAGGTCAGCACTTGAATTTTATCCCCAAAATATGAGGGTAGGGTATCAATCTGATCCATATTTTCCATTTTATCTCTAACCAGCACTGAAATCTGGTACTAGGTATATAAGGAAGGAAGAAACGTTCTCAGGCATGGAGTGTGGTTTGCCCTCTTATGTTAATTATATGGAAACTAAGTTATACTTAATGGAATAAGATGAGGAAACTCAACTGAAGTTTCTAAGCCAAATCCTTAACTGGTGTAACTCACATGTAGTTCAGACATAAATAACACCAAACTAACAACATAAACTACCAGGGAGTAAAAACAATCCCAGTAAGAAGGAACAGCTTACTTAGCTATGACATTTCACTGACTAATTAAAATGTTAGGTTTCAGTAATTTTAGCAATAGCAAGGCTTCAAGTAGTAGTTAGCAAGATGCTTCTGAAAACAAGTATTTGCTATTTCCTTCGTGTCTGAAAGAGACCTTTTGTCTTGAGGTTTTGTTTCATCATCTATCACTTCAGAAACCAACAAGAAAAACACACACACACGTATGCAAAAACACACACACACACACACACAAACACATACATATGCACACACACTCGTATGCACACACATATGTATGCGCACACAGGTCTGCACACACACACATATATGCACACACATACATATGCACACACACTGGTATGCATACTCATATGTATGCACACACATCTGCACACACACATGTATTCACGCACACACACGTGCACATACACATGTATGCACACACACATATGCACACACATACATATGCACACACACACATTCACGCACACACGTATGCACACACATCTGCACACACACATGTATTCACACACACGTGCACACACACATGTATGCAGACACACATGTCTGCACACACAAATATGAACACACACAACATATGCACACACACATGCACACATGCACACACAGACCAAGTCTCTAAAAATTTATTATTCTGGAAAAAAAATATGTATATACCCTAAAGCACAGTAACATTCAAGATCTAGCAGATCACTAAGGATCTAGTTGAGACAATAGTATAAATATACTGACTTACAGAGACCAGTCTGGTTCTAGGAATTCTCCTTTTGTTTCCAAACAGTATCAGGTATCTTGTCTAAAAAGACTGCACTCACCTAACTTGTTGCAAATAACCTTTTCCCATTTCATACAACACATACCTCGTGAGAAATTAGTACCATCATTCAGGTATAGTTATGTAGTCATTAGTGATAAACTAATTACTGGTATTCACACCTGATTTTGGAAGATGAAAAGCTAGGATATAATGTTTGCAAACTCAACAGGATCACTCAGATGAAAAAAAAACCACAGGAAGAGAACTTAAACTTCTAAATAAATGTTGTTCAGGAATACTTCTGAGAGCAAGTGTGGGGAAAAAAATAAATGGTTGTCAATATTACGTTTTAAAATAATGATCAGGTGCAGTATTGGAATTTGATGAGGTTTGTGCCCTTTCTGACAATTAGGTGCTTGCCCATGCTGGCTTTGTCTGATAAGAGCCTGTAATCTTTGCTGCTGCAATATTTCAGGCTGCTGCTGAACCATCCTGAGAAGACTGGTAATACAAAAGAATCTTGAAACTTTAAGCCTTATGGCTCTTATCAAGAAAAACTTCAGTAAAACAGGAATGGAGATGTATGATGTGAATGATTTGCATCTTTAAAAGGTAAATTACAACTTAGTACCTCAGAACAGTATTGTGCAAAGGCAATACATTTTCAAGGCAAAGTAAAGGCAGGGTGAATTACAAAGCATGCAGGACAGTGCCCCCAACACCCTTCTCTTTAACAGCCACTACCCAGAGATGCAGCCCGTATGGGCACACGCACTTCTGAGCTCTCTGCAGAGGGGAGCATCCTGTTCTGTGTGCTTTCAATCATAGAATCATAGAACAGTTTGTTCTTAAGGGACCTTTAAACTTCATCGTGTCCAACCCTCCTGCAATGAGCAAGGACATCTTCACCTAGACCAGGCTGTTGGCCTTGAACACTTCCAGGGATGGAGCATCCATGGATTTTCTGGCAGCCTGTGCCAGGGCCTCACCACTCCCTTCCCAATACCCCATATCAAACCTGCCCTCTTTCAGTATGAAGCCATTCCCTCTTGTCCTGTCACAACATGTCCTTACCAAAAGACCATCGCCAGCTCTCCTGCAGTCCCTTTAGGTACTGGAACGTCTTAGGTATCCCTGGAGCCACCTCTTCTCCAGACTGACCAACTCCACCTCTCTCAGCCTGCCTCCATAGCCGAGGAGCTGCAGCCCTCTGGCTGTGCCTGTGAGTGCTGTGCAGCACTAAATGTGGGGTCCCACGGGAGCAGAGTAGAGGAGGAGAATCCCCCCCATTCCCACCATCTCCCTGCTGCCCACACCGCTTTGGATGCAGCCCAGCACACGGTCGGCTTTCGGGGCCGCAAGTGCTCGGGGCTGGCCATGTCCAGACTCTCGTCCACCCCCAAGTCCCTCTTGGCAGGGCTGGTGATTATGGCAGAAGGAATCTCACCCCACAGCTAAGGCACTGGCATTACCTGGTGCAAGCATCACTAACCAAGGGCAGCAGCAGTGCTTCTCACAGCCACGGCCTCTTCTGGAAACAGACCTGCTCCACAAATGATGCTGGTGTCCACGCTGTGGTTAGAACGACTTCCATGCTCACCTGAGAAATGTGCCGAGATTAGAAGGTTTCTGTTAGAATCATTCACTGTCCTTGAGCCACCTAAGGCCTTTAAAAGTTTTAAAAACAAAAAGGAGTGTTACGTTTTACCTCGCAAAGGGTAATTAACAAGGAAAAAAAAGATTTCTCAGAGAGGGTTGTCCAGCCCTGGCACAGGCTGCCCAGGGAAGCGGCGGAGTCACCATCCCTGGGACATATTTAGAGGTGTGTAGATGCGCCATGTGGGGACATGACTGTGGTGGGATGGGGTGAGCTCGGAGGGTTTCTCCAGCCCCAGCGATGTGATGGCTGCAGGGGGCTGTACCTGCCTGGCCCCTCACGGACACTGCCCGTCACGGGCACTGCCCATCACGGACACTACCCCTCACGGACACTACCCCTCACGGACACTGCCCCCCACGGACAGACACTGCCCCTCACGGACAGACACTGCCCCTCACAGACACTGCCCCTCACGNCCCCTCACAGACAGACACTGCCCCTCACAGACACTGCCCCTCACGGACACTGCCCCTCACGGACACTGCCCCTCACGGACAGACACCGCCCCCCCCTTCCCCTCACTGTCCCTTTCCCGCCTGCTGCGCGGGCTGACAGCGCCCCCTGGCGGCTGCCCGCGGCTCAGCCCCGCACGCACTCTGCGGGTCCCACTGTGAGAATCTCGCTGGTTTCGTGGAATCATGGAGTGAACTGGGCTGGAAGAGACCTCTGAGATCATCAATCCAATCCTTGATCCAACACCACTGGGATTACCAGACCATGGCACTCAGTGCCANGTTGCTCTTCTCTGGCCCCGCTCCAGCCCCTCAATATCTTTCCTCAACTGAGGGGCCCAGAACTCAACACAACACTCAAGGTGTGGCCTCCCCAAGGCAGAGTCCAGGGGAAGGCTCACTGCCCTGGGCCTGCTGGCCACGCTACTTTGGATCCAGGCCAGGATGCCATTGGCCTTCTTGGCCACCTGGGCACACTGTTGGCTCCTCTTGAGCTTCCTGTCCCTCAGTCCCCCCAGGTCCCTTTCTGCCTGGCTGCTCTCCAGCCACTCTGTGCCCAGCCTGGAGCGCTGCAGGGCTTGGGGTGGCCAAAGGGCAGGACCTGCACTTGGCCTTGTAAAATCTCAACCCATTGGAATCAGACAGGAGCAGGGCACAGGGGCAGCCCCAGCCCTGGGCATCGGGCACCCCCATGGGGATGGGGATGGGGATGGGGATGGGCAGAGAGGAGCCAGGCTGGGACACAGAATCATAGTATGGCTTGGGTTGGATGGGACCTGAAAGACTCCCTTGTTCCAACCCCTGCCACAGACAGGGACATCTTCACTAGACCAGGCTACTCAAAGCGCCATCCAGCCTGGCCTTTAACACTTTCAGCAGTGGAGCATCCACAACGCCTCTGGACAATCAGTGCCAGGTTTTACCACCCTCATCAATAAAAATGCACCGTCTTTTGGCTGCTCTGGTGCCCAACAAAAGCCCAGAAACAATTATCACATAATCAGAACTTTTTAGCATTTTTCATCTCAATCACAAATTCGTATTGAAAACAGCTATTTTAGTAGTCACATTAAAGCTGTCAATTTCTTTCCACTGCAGAGAGAAATTTAAAAGAAAAAAATAAAATGAACAAATAAAAGCATGGTTATAGAGCATAAGTGTGCAATTGTCACTTTAGGAGTAGTCCCTTAATTGGTTTCTTTAGGATGAGGTCAAGCACCTAAGAAATAACACAATGAAACAGAAATTTAAGTCACTGGAAGGTTTGAGTTCTGGCAGGACTGCTTTGCCTTATTATAAAAAGAACAGAACAAATTCCCCCAAATGTTTAATGTCAGTACTTGCAGTTCTCCTTTCACAACAGCAGGACAAAAAAACCCTGTCTAATGCCCAAAAACGACATCTGTGAAAAAAAATCTGTGCTAACAAGAATGAAAAGAACATCTAGTATCATTTATTCACAGAAATGCCCTTAATAGACTCAATTTACATCATAAAATCCTTTTCTACACAGTTTGTATAATAAAGTTATGTTATTGATACTGGTGTTAAACCAGCTTTGTGTGGAATGGTAAATCAGACTCCTGCTATGCTCAGCAGATGGACACATTTCTGCTGCATGCAAGGACTGTATCAGCCATCTGAGAACATCTTATCAGCACATTCATCCTTGCTGTCTGATTTGAATTTAAGAGCATCAGTATCAGTAGCTGAGATTTAAAAGGTTGAGAAAGCAATCCTCACCAGAACGCTCCTTTGCTATACAGCCCATCTCTCATAGCCCTTGCCACAGATCTGAAACTGGTGCTGCAGGCAGAGAGCACGAGAGTGAATCCAAGCAGCAGCCATCTTCCCAGAACAGCATTTGGGACATCACTCGAGGAGGCAGAGTCAGCCAAATTAGCATTTTGGGCATTATTGACACTACAAGATTTATTACTCCCTGTTCAATTTAAAAAGATTCCCCGGGGAAATTTTTAAGGGGTGCTTGCTTTATTAATTGTTACTGAGTTGGATCATTTGGCAGCTCGTAGGGAATGTCTGAATAACAAGAGCCTTGCTAGGAAGAGCCCAGGGGACCCCTGGTGACTGATCTGGTGGCATTGATGTGATTTTAGCACGATGCATTTAGTTTCCATTGTTAAAAGATAGAGCAGATTAATTTACAGACCGAACAGTTCCCGTAGGGCTGTGGCAGAACCTGGAGCCCTGCCATGCGCACAGCTCTGGCTCCAGTAAGCCACCAATTCCAGCAAGATTGCTGTGTCCAGCTGGAACACTGTGAGGAGGAACCGCTGGGGCTGAACCCCCAATCCTGCCCTTGGCAGTCACAGAGCCACCCCACCAGTGCAGCACAGCGCCTGTGAGGTGAGGACAGAGGGAAAGATGGAAGATTTCTGCCATCTTAGAGCTCATGAATAACCTTCTTCCAGCACAAAGAAACCGTGAAACATTCTTGTATAAGCAGGATATGGAAACAACAGGCACGTTCCAGCAAATACAAACACCGAGTGAATTAGTCACATGCTCATGCAGTTTGAGAGGGAGTCTTGGTATTGAAATACAACACACAAGGCCAGCTAACAAGTCACAAACATAAGGTTAAGCACTGATGAGGTTGTATCTATTTTTTTCTGAGGGATTATGAAAAACCAGAGAAAATCTAGGAAAATGGAAACAGGAAAGACCGTAAATCTAATAAATTTACCTGCACACTAGAGCATTTAGAGGGCTATGTACAAAGACATAATATGCTGGTAAGATCTTTTAGAAATGTGAAAGTGCACCAGGTTTACAGGATTACACCATCAGCATCATTTGCTATTTGCCATAACACCCAAGTCCCTCATTTAGATTTAGTCAGCACTCAAAAGTTGAATTGCTGCTGCCAAGATGGCATTCACTTTCCAGTGAAAGGGTTTGTGAATGTTCCTGTTCCACCCAGAAACAGGTCGTGTAGGGACACAGTGTACTCAGAGATGGTTCAAAACAACCTATTGCAAGCTTAAAATAAAAGCTGAACATTTTTCACAAAGGACTTAAAATATGTCCTTAATAAATGCCTCAGAAAGTCTGAGTTGTTTCAATTTTAGATGAATCTCTGCTGGATGGTCAGCAACTATCCATATTCTAGACTGAGAACTACACTGAGATACTTTCCTACTGTGGTTCCAAAAATTCCCTGTCTTCATGTACTTATTTTCCACTCCCTTGCTCCCCAGCAAACATACAGTTATGGCAACCTGTTTGATCATCCAAGCTGCAGCCACTGAGAGCCTAAAAATTCCCATGTGAATGAAGCAAAGGGGTTTTGTTCAGCCTGTAAGCATTTGGGGTCATATCAGATCTGAATTCTCAAATCCTAGATTTCATCCAGGGCTTAATATGAGTCAATCATTAACCCCACATCTGTGCTACAGACTGGGCTTCAGTAAAAAGGGTGCCAGGCAAATATTCAGAGTACACAAACCAAAGGGAGACTGGAATCTGTTTCTCCAGGCACACGAAGTTTACTCAGTGGGAACAGCATTTGTCCCACTGTTTTTTGAGCCATCTAGACTTTGCTGTGTACAGCTACAGTAATTATACTTAACCCTCTCTGTGTCACATTTGCTAATGCAATTTTCTGCAATGTGCTGCAGTCATCCCTAATTCACTGCTGCCGTTCCAACAGAAAGCTTTATGCCTGTGGGGCTGGAACACACATTTGGTTTTCCAACATGCCAGATGAATGCCCAAACTAGTGGATTACAATCAGTTTCCCTAACCGTGACTCTGTTGTCAACAAGTCTACAGAACAAAACAGGTTTAACAGAAAGATTCCATGGGGTAGGAGATACTCTCAGGCAATAGCTCTGACTCACCATTTCTGCTGATCTGGCATTTCTCTGGTGCCAGGTTAATATCTTTGTTATCACCCTGCATGATTACCTTGTCCTAATTCTCTCTTGTTTTGGCCAGAATAAAAGAAATCAGTTTTATAGAACAAAAATTCTCAAGAACAGCAAACTGAGCAAAAGAACCAACTTCAAATGATTAACATTAGCTCTTGAAAATCCAGTTGGACTCTAGGTTTGAATGATATGCCTGTTATTCCAGGTGTGGAACCAAAAACCTCTGTATTGGATGCTCATGTTCTGATGAGCTACAGCCATGAGTATCACACAGCAAGAAGTATCCTGCACCCAAGGAGTAGCAGGTAAGAGCAGCCTCACTGAAAGAATGATTGATTGCAAGCAAAGAAGAAAGAAATTACATAGGAGAGGTTTTTGGGGGGGACAGGATTCTTCTTTGTGGTTTTTAAACCCAAGACAAAGCCTCTGGGAATGTCAGCTGGTAATTTAAAAGAAATGAAAATGATTTCTAACTTGTCATATCAAACCCTTACAGAAATGCATCTTTATTCACTCTGGAATGCCTGGAATGCCTAAAGATCTCCTCAATTATAATTGTTTCTGGTTGATTCTCCTCATCTAAGAAAGAAATACATTGCCACCTAAAAATAAATGCTTCTGACAAGCCTTTTCTCTTCTTCAGTGACATTACAACAGCGACAAAAAATCTTGAGGCATTAACTTAAGTGCAAATTTTGTCTGAAAATGGACAAGCTGAACATTTCAGGATTAGGTCCATAGAATTCCACTACCATTAGATTCAAATAGATAAATATTTACTCACTGTGGATGATACTGTAATGCTTGCAAAGGGACCATGCTGGGAACAAGGGGTGGCAGATCAGCACCAACCCACAGCAGTCTGGTACTGAGGCATTTTGTACATTCAAATGAGATATTCTAACCTGGCTGGGAAGAAAAGGACAAACAAACATGAGGGTGGGATGGAAGGGCCGTTAGGGGAGGAATGGAAGAAATGGTGGCATCAGAATCCAGCAGAAAGAGAAGGGATCTGGAGGTGGGTGAGAAAAACCAGGTAGCACCAGTGGGATGGGAGGAATGAACAGAGGTGGAGAAGGCTCTGGGAAGGTGAGTTACATGCCAGAGGAATTCTTGGTGAAAAAAGGTTTGGGAATCACTGACATAAAACCTTGTACATGATATGGCAGTAAACCTACATGAAATATTAATCAGATTACAGATAATTTTCACTCTGTGAATAAGTGTAACAGGAAAATAAAAAAAATCAGATCTGTGAAGTGTGAAAGAAAGTAGAGAATTTTTCTTGGGTTGTATTTTTACATACAGAGAGGAAAACATTTGAATTCTGAAATAGTGAGAAAACCAATTAAGAATAAAAAAAAAATTAAATGCAAAAAGAGTACCTCTGTCTTAATATCTTGTTCTATGGTTTGTCTTAGCTGTTACTTTTTGTTCTTTGCATTTCCAACATCTAAATCTGTGTGTTAGAAGTGCGTGTCTAACAAAGCCTGGCTATTGAGGATGCCTGTCACATGTAAAAACCTCCACCCTGCATACCCAGATTGATACCTAAGTCTTGCTTAGGCTCTGTACTGGAAGATATTTTTATATAGGTCTCATGCCATCAGAAAAAAGCTTTCCTTCTCATGTTGACAACACAGCAGGACAGCTGGAAGGTTGTCTGGAAGTGAAGTTTTTAAGACCAAGGCTGACTAAATGACATCAAAACAGTGCCTTTTGAATCTGCAAGAGTGAAAAACTAGAAAAGGATTAGCAGGAGAATAGGTTAGGTTTTTATAACTGGAAGCCTTTAAATTCTGTGTGATGTAGTTCAGGGTTTAGGATAACCTAGATGGGAATGAGGGGGGAGAGATGAAGGTACAAATGTAGGTAGGAGAGAAAAACCAAGTTAAGGTCAGGTTACTCTGGCAGGAGTTAAAGACATCACTGTTATGGGCTGTAAAACTAAAGCAATTGTGAACTCCCTCCCTCCTCGTGGTTCCTGCTGGTCACTTTGCACTTTGAAGCAGCAAACCAGGGCTCTAGCCAAGGCATTTGTCTGGATTTGGCTCAGATATGTCTACACCCTGCTGAACCAACTTATTTCCCTGGCAAATTGATAGTAGCTTGAAACCCATCACTGGAAATTATTTGTTGCACAAAGCCAAGCTCACCTGGCCAAGTTCACAACAGGTGTAATGAAACTGAGAAAAGCCTCTGGCACATTTTCCATGCAACTTACCCCAGACCCTGTTTCCTGACACAGCCCCTACCTGCTCACTAAGCAACTGCTGGGATGTGTAGTGTAAAACCATGGAACAGTGTTCCTGTTGGTAACAAATTTATCATTGAAACTTGAATCATAGAGCATCGCTGGAGTTTTTCAATCAAAAATAATTGAGTATTGACAAGGGCAACTGTTCTGGAATAGCTGATGGCAATGCTTATCCCATCACTGCCAGGGCCCAATTTTTATCTGAATTTAAATTGGTGGCACAGAATCAGTGTCAGGAACCACACAGGGAAAGTTTCAAACGCAGCTGCTCAGACAGCAAGCAGGCACAGTGAGTGCACCTGATGCTCCACATTATCAAAGTGAGGAACATACCTGTGTGTCAGAGTTCCTTGTCAGAGAAAAGCAATAGAAAGAATCACAGAACTCCATGTTGCAGCTCTAAAAACAATGAATGACACCAACAAGAAAAAACATCATGGAATCTTACAGGAGACATGTGAAACAAGTTTCCCAAATGCAAAATACGTGCCTGTGGAGCAGCACAGGACACTGACCACACCCCAGGAAAGGCCTGCATAAATGCTGCTGGTCTCTGGAGGAGGAAGCTCCTTTGTATGTTTTAATAAGATGTGCCCCAGCAAAACAAAACTAATAATCAATTCTCCACTGTCTGCTAACACCTCTAAAAGGATTAGTGTTAGGACAGGTTGATTAAAGCATGTGCTACAATTGCTATTGACTCTGAAAATAGATGCAATTGCAGAGAATTAAAGAATATGACCCCCAGTCTAGCAGCAAAGCAGGATCTTGACAACGAGTTCAGAACAAAGATTATCAGATGTCTGATTAAAACCATTATAACAGAGAAGAGGAAGGGATTTTAAACATGACTTCTGGGACATGCAGATAGAAAAACTATAACTGACTCACAGGCCTGCAATGTGGAGATATTAAAATACAGTCAGAAATATTATTTAAAAGTAACATGGGTGTTCATAAGTGCAAGGTAAGGAGAAATGCTCTGCCTGTTTCAGCTTTCATTTGAGCAAGACAGAAAATGTGTGGAGAGGGTATCAATTTTACAAACAGAAACGGAGGGATGAAGCTTAAGAACTTCATTACTTCATGAAAGTACAAAGGAAATGAGGCAAAAAAAGCTGCTGCAGGCCATGGCAAAGTTAGCTGATACAGATGGTGCCTCACTGGCTAATGATTGATAAGAGCAGCAATTACTGACAGTTCTAAAAAATGTCATTCTATTTTAATTCTCAGTATGTCAGATTCAGGAAAATTAAATCACATCAGAAGCCACAGACCTATTACTGAAAGGTCAATTTTTATGAAACTTTTCCTCAGAAGTTTTAACAAAGAGATTAAATAAGCCTACCCTATTAACTCAAGTCAGACAAGTTTTAGGGGAACAGGCAAAAATGGGCCAAGAACTACTGCACTTAGAGACACTACACAAAGCTTGCCTTCTATTTCCAAAGATCTCTTGGAAATCAAAGAGTAAATTACTTTGAATATTCATATCATTCAAAACTTCTATAAAAACTTTCAGATGTGCTTTGCACTGGAAAAGGAAGTAGCATGACTGGTCTGGATTAATGTGGGGATGGCACAGGGAAGGTGGTGTCACCCCTCCTGTGTAATGTCACAGTCACTGGCACCGATGGGGCACGGGCAGTTCAGGGGCACTCACACCACTGTACCAGCACACCTTGGGGCTGTGTTTGCTTCAGTAACCCGTGGAAGAGCATGAAGGGAAATACTATGATCACCGAGCCCTTATTCAACTGACTGATTTTAAAAGCCAGGCCAGAAAGTGCTGTGTGTTTTACACCAGCTCCTTTCTTGATCCATGCTCAATTTAAGACAGTTTCTGAGAAGCTGTCTATGATTGTGCTGGGTAACAGGAAGAAAAATGAGGACCAGGTTCGACCCAGGAAAATGAAGGGTTATTTGACACTTGAAGGCCTGCCTTGGGGAAAAAACAACAGGAGCTCTTGAAAAATACATCTACTGATGTATTTGCAGTACAGTCCATGGACCTGATTATACAGCAACACTTTCTCTCCTTTCCAATACAGTGGGCTAGCAATGAGTGCCTGTGTGTTCATCTTTTATGCTTGAAGATAAGGATAAGCCCAGCAATTTCAAGCATTTGAAAGGTACACTAATACCAGCTATCTGAGCAGACTGACTTAACTGAAGATTTAACCCAAAGGGAACCATCCAAAACTATATACTGTATGTTCATTAACAGGATAAGTAATTAATTCAACAATCAGGAAGACTCTTCAACAATAATATTAACTAATATTAATTTAATACAGTAAGACTTGAAGATTTCAGAATTTCAGAAATTATCCAATTAGAAACTGCCATGGTATCTTTTTGCCTCTTTTCACATTTAAACTGGTGTGAAACAGCAGAACTTTTAAAATGAGGGAAACAACAAATGACAAATAAGACTCTTCCTCATGTATTATGCACTTGAATGGATATCCAGGAGGGAATAGTCAGAGGGCAAACTAGTTTGTCTTCTGCTAAACAATACAATTTACAATTCCTAAGAACTATATTATAGACAGTAACAATCATCTCAAGAAAAGAGATCTGGCTTTTATTAGAGCTTGCAGAGCTCCTCTTACATATTCAGCCAATTGACAGAAAAGGAGAACTAACATTCTGAGAGGCAGCCACTGAAAACTGTTCAAATGGCAGATTGGCTCTACTATCTGTGTTACACTTTGGCCTTCCTATTCTTTTTCATTCTGTTCCTCACAGGCTCTGCTTTTTCCTGTTTAGAATGTGTACATAAATTATTAGATTATACTGATTTCATCCTACTATTCATACTTCCAACCTGACTTTTAAATAGATAATCTTTTCTTTTTTTTAATTGCCACCTCACTTTTTGCTCGGTCTTTACAATTCTGTTTGGTGTGGCTGAGGGTGCCTGTGTGTTTGGTGGCTCCTGCTGCTCCTGGATGCTCCTCATGTTCACAGAGCTCCCCCTGCTGCTCTGCATGCCCAGGCTGAGCCGTGTATGGAGGGGACAGGGCAGCGGGGGCAGCCCTGCCAGCCCTGCCCAAGGGTTCCCCTGGGTGGGGAGATGATGCTACATGACTCGGACAGGATGTGGGGTAGGGCTCAAACACGGCCAGAGACTGGGGAATGGCTGGAAACCACACACTCACTGTGTCTCACACAGCTGCAGCAAAAAGCTGGGGAAAAGAGAAGGGAACTGAAGAGGTGCCACCCATCTTATCAGCTTTATTAGAGTTACCAAGACTTGATTGAGTAGTACTGGATCAAGGATGATGTCATGCACTATTTAAGTTACCTCTTGTGCTGCCTCTCTGCATCTCTCAGTGTTACAACACCCACTGGGGGACAGGCCAGCACAGCACCCACATCTCCAGCCAACAGCCCCTGGAATCACACAGCTGTGCTGGGAGATGGGATCAGCCAGTGCACAGTGCCAGGAATCTGGGAAAACCTGTGTGTGCTTGGGCAGGGCTGGGTATTGCAGAAACACCTTAGTCAGCTTCCTTCCTCCCTGGGAGTATCCCACAGCCTTCCCAGGGGCAGACAGCCCTGCACACCTTCATCTGGTTTGCTTCTCTCCAACCCTCACACGAGATTGCATGTGGTTGGGTTTCCTGGCCCACCTCTCTTCACTCATTTCTGCCTGGCAGTGTTACCTGCAGCCCCATGTCTGGACCACTCTGCAAGACAGAGCTTCCTCTCTCTGCTTTGGAATGGGACAGGGAGAATGGGACAAGGGGAATGGGATAAGGGGAATGAGACAAGGAGAATGGGACAAGGAGAATGGGATAAGGGGAATGGGACAAGGGGAATGGCACTGCTGGCAAAGAAGGGCAAAATTGGAAGCTGCACGAGGTTGTGAAGGATGAAAACCTTCAGCCAAGGCACTGGAGCCAAACTGCAGAGCCAACCCAACAAGATGACCTGAAAAGAGGACAATGATACCAGTGTCTCAGTTTGAGGGGAAAAAACAAAATGTTTACTCCCAAGCAGAGGAGGGGGTTTCCTCCACAACAATCACACCACTCTTTATCAAATTTAAGAAAAGGAACTTTAATCAGAAAATGGATACGAGAAGGATAACTGTTCTTAACTGATATATATATATATATATATATGTAGGTATGGATATAACTGTAAACAGACCAGAGCAAACTCCTTCCCCAACACCACAAGAAAAAAAACAACCAAACCCAGCAGGTTTCCTCCTGCAGAAAAGTTATACTTATGGGCAGTGTCTGTGTCACAGCCCAGCTGGCTGCAGGGNAGCAGCCAGGAGCAGGAGAAAACAGCTTCCCTCCTACTGCCTCACACACACCCCCGGCTCCTGCCTTCAGCCGAGCTAAAATGGAAATGTCCCCCAAAAACAACAGAGACAACCTGCCCCCCTCCCAAGCGATCAAGAAGACCGTAGCAGTTAACTACTTCTTTTTGTTAACTAATGGCACAGGCAGTTAGTGGCAGGGAGAGAATTTACATAATAATTCCAAACTACAACCAGAGAAGCCAATATGGAAAAGATGCTTCCTTCATTTGAGTTGTTCACAGGAGTGCTACACATGTGCACTGCAATGAAGGGAAGATTTAAAAACCAGGTCCACCAAAGAGACAGACTCTAACAATCATTTCTAACAGCAAATGTGAAACATTTTCTTCAAGCTCGCATTATAACAACTGTTATAACTATTGTCTCTTCATGGAGAATATTATAAACAGCAGAGAAGAACAGGCTCATGCAATACTGCCAATATGGTTAGACCTGACCCGATATTTCTCTTATTGTCACCAGCCTGCCAGATACATGAGTTGTGTTTGATTATCTCACACAAAATAATTACTCATGCATATTGAGAGGCTTATATTTTTATAGACTTTTTGGCAAAACTGCTGAGCTCTTGATATAATTTGTATACACTTTGTAGTAAAATACATAATCAAGGGCAGTTTAAAACATGCATATATGAGAGATGTGCAAGTATTAAAATCTGTGTACACAAAAATTGTGGTTAACACTAATTTACTTGTGATGATACAGAATCTTTGTATTTATCTCATGTAACTGCAGGTTTTTTGTTCTCTTGTTGAAATCTTTAACCTTCAGTTATGCTTTACTGTCCAAGCTGATTAATGCACATTGAACTGAACTGATTTTGTTAAAGTTTTTGCCAGAGCTATTGAGCTTGCTACATCATTTCAGTGCTCTGGCTTTCACACATCAGCCTCATTTACTCACGCTACAGTTTTCTGTGTTAAAAATAATATAATTTGACTTCATCTATTTCTTATGCTGGAATAATCAACAGATAACAAGTAAAATGTAAAATGAAGCCCGAGGTGTCAGCATGCCCAGTGTCCCAGACGACTGTCACCACCGGAGGGCACTAAACCCTGAGAAACCAAATTGGCCAAAAAAGGACACGAGAAAATGGATGTTTTCACTGGTAGCACACCAGAATTTACTGAGATGACGCAACTTCTTATCTTAACATCGCCAGTGAAGTGTCAGAACTGACGGAGTGGCCTTAGACCAGCCCCACGCTGTTCAGTAACCCGTTCTGTGAGCGTTCCTACCGGCGCACGGCCCATCACACCTAACACTGACCTCACTCGAGCTGCTTGCGGGCAGTTCAGCAAAATCAGTGCAACTACAGCCATCAAGGCATGAGGAGAGTGACGTACAGGCCTCAGACACTGCTAGTGAACAGATTCTGTACATATTCAACCATCTCTAAGAACCAGCAGGGAAGATATTAATCTGTTCTACTCCCCCAAACACATCAAAGTAATATTTTTCTTGTGATCTTTTGTGGGTTTTTGAATTATATTTTTAGAAGGCTTTGATGGCAGCTGTAAACCGGGCAATCCAGTTAGGGCAGTGTAACTGCGAGATCACAGCGCTGAAACGTCTGTCCGTGCCTGAAGGGGGTCCAGGCTGCCCCTGAGATGCGCTGGATCTCCCGCAGCTCCCCCCGAGCCGCGGCCCCGGCTCGGCCCGCCCCGTTCCGCGCTCAGACCCGGCTGAACTGGACCCCGCCCGGGCGGTTTCCTTGCCCTGAGGACAGCGCAACTCGGTACTGGGTGTTAGTTCTGCTATTGTCAGTGTGTAGTAACTGCCCAAGAAAACCGCAGGGTATAGTCTGTACAGTCATCTGTTTGTTTAGACACTATGAGGTGTTACAGCTGCCCGCACTGCTTTCTGCAAACAGCTGACTGAAAAGTGATGCAGTCGGAAAAAAATGCAGTGAGTAATGATGAACTTTTACATACTTCGTAAAACTTTTTACTTCCCTTGAGGAGTGTTGGCACTCTGCCAACCGCATCTCTTTACGGCACTTTCTTTCCATTTCCGGATGGTTTTAGGGCTGTGAGGTGGCGAGCACAAAGACTCAGCTGTCTCGACACAGATTCCCTGCCCATCCCGTCGGCAAGCCTTGATGTATTCCATAGCGCCTGACCCTGCGATTCCAGCGCCTGGGTTTCCATTAGGAACTGTGTGTAGTGGGAGGATAGAGGCAGCTCTGAAACAGCCTCCGAGTGATGTGCAGAAAGAGCTCATGGAGCACAGACCGAAACTCAGACAAGCTGCGATGGCCCTTGGGCTTTCCCTTACATTCCTTTTTTCCCGTGGCAACCTTGGCAGGTGAGCACAGAGTACCTGACCCAGCCCTGTTTCTGCTGCCTCGCTGATGGCTCCCTGCCCACCCCAACCCCAGCACAGAGAGCAGCACTGACCACCCTGCACGCACAGGAGCTGTCCTGTGGTACAAACAAACAAACAAACAAACGGAGCCTGTGATAACTGAATGGCAGTTTGGGGTGTTATAATGCTGCATTTGGGTACTTAACTCCCATGTAAGTCCCACTTTACCTTTTTAAGCCTGTTTGATATCAGGCCCTGCTGGTGTCTAAATGATTAATTTAGACAGAGACAATGACAGGCACAGAGATATCTTGGAAATCTTGTCCTCCAATCCCATCAATTGTCTGAGTTTAAATAGTAATTTATTTAAATATGAAGGCCTGTAAATCAGTTCCATGCTTTGCAGAAGGCCCATCATGGAAAGGAAGACTTTATAAGGTCTACAAACTACCTGCTCTCCTTCAGCACAAACAGAGGACTATGCTTTGCTGCTGAATATACTGAAGTGTATTCACTGCTAGTAATTTCTGATGGTGCTTGCTACCTTTTCCCACAGCCTTCTAGGCATTTTTATTATTTTTTAAATTATGATTACACTGTATTAGAAACCGTGCTTGAACTCCAGACCACCAAATACAGAAATGTTATGGTGCACCTGGTTACTGTATTAATATTTCAGGAAGAAAATGGTCCTGCCATTGCGTGGCTCCCCATCACCTCCTTTATTTTGGCCTGTTACTTGCAGTGATTTATCGAACTGAAAGCCCAGAGGAAAAGCAAGAGGATCAGCCAGTTGAATAGGTGACATAAGTCATCTTATGCATCACCTTCTGACTGATCAGCCATGAAATTGGAAGGTGAGAGGGAAAAAGGTGTGTGCCCTTTGAAAGAAGTGTGGTCCTAGATCACCTGAGAACCCACTGAGTCAGATGATGGCTGCTTAAACTTAAAAATGCATAAGGAAATTCAGTGCTGGGCACTGCAGGGCCCTCCCCTGTGCCTCCACAGATCATCTGGGAGAGCGTCCTTCTCTCCCAACCCCACCACAGGCCACTGTGTAATCTGCACAAAGTCGACACATTATCAGCCTGTGCAGTTACAGAGGGCTGTGAAACCTTCTCTGGCATCCTGGCCGAGGTACTCACACAGCTTTAGGTACAGTCGGCTTTGCTGCCGGGTGGAGCTGGGCAGAGCAAGTGTGCAATTAGGAGGGAAATCTGAGCAATGACCGCTCCAACTCTTGCTGCTTCTGTTGAATAGCAACGCTAATTGCATCTTCTATGGGCATAAAACCATTCATCCAAGATATCTAGTGCTATGAGAAAATTAGAAAACATTTATCAACGTACGGTTTTTAAACTGAACCTTGTGACCTGGTGCACTGTACGCAGTCCATGAGCTGTTTGAAGGCTCCCTTTGGTGCACCGAGCCTGTCCTCTTTGTTCCCACCATCCTGCATCACGAGACTAAAACCCAAACTAAACATTTTAGGCTTAGGAATGCAACCAGACACATTCTTAGGTCTTGCTCTTGACTAAAAATACACATCTTAAAGCAGCTCCACAAATAAAGGCTTAGTATGAAAACAAGCCCAGGAACTCAACTGAACGAGCTGATTAACTTTGAATTAAGAATTCCTGCAGTGGAGCTGCTGTTTGTGTTACAGCTGCCCAGGTAACCAAACTCCCCACCAGTTTGGTGCATTGAAATGGTTACTCGGGCAGTAAAAGCTGAATAAGTTACTCTGAAAGGTCTGAGATATTATTAATAAGCAAAAAATATTTTAAACACGTGTCCTGAGCTGATGATTGAAGGGAGCAGCGAGGGCCGGGGGCTGCCTGAGGCACGGCAGGGACAGCCAGTGCAGCCCCACGGGTTCCATTCCTTCCTGCTGGCTTTTCTAGGGCAGTTCTGCGTTTGGGAGGATGACGCTGGTGGTGACAGAGGGATGCCTTAGATATCGGTGAGCCGCGCTGGCACAGCCCAGGGAGCTGGGGGGGCACAGGCGGCACAGCCGAGCCCATGTGGGGTTATACCCACCAACCTCGAGACAGCCAGAACGAACGGTGGCTCAGCCAGGCAGGACAGACCCAACTGTGCGCAGGTTTGGGTGAGCACAGAGGATTCTGTGAGGCTCTGAAAGCGGTGTACGGACTCACACACCAGGCTCAAAGCCCCCCGCTCAGCGCAGCTGCCCAGATGCTCCTCACAGACAAACCCTCCATCCTAAACCGATGGGCTGAACATTTTCAGTCTCTGTTCAGTGCCAACCGTGTGGTCCAAGACTAAGGAACCGGGGAAAACCGAATCGGAATAGCCCCCACTATGGGAGAGACACTTAAGCACATACAGCAGGCGAAAACTGGCAAGGCAGCCGGGGCTGATGGAATCCCACCCGAAATCTGGAAGCACGAAGTCAAGCGCTCAGTGTTTCGTCTCTCTGGGGGCCGTCCCGGAGCCTCCCCCGGGCGGCGGGGCCGCTCCGCCCCCGGGCAGTGCGCATGGATGGATGGGGCGGCTCTGACTCACTGCCGGGCAGGAGAGGGGAGAGCGGCGGCACCATGAACCGCCTGGGCAGGAGAGGCAATGAGACCCTCATCGAGATGGCCCTGTCGGCGGACGGTGAGCCGCGGGGAGGGGAGCGCTCCGGGCCGGGCCGGACCGGGCCGGGCGGGGCTGGGCTGGGCTGGGCTGGGCTGGACGCGGGTCCTGTCCGGCGGTGCGCGGGGCCCGCGGGAGCGCCACGGGTGGGTGTGTATGGGGAGTTTGGGGGGTTCCAGTGCCTCCCCAGGGCCTGCAGACCGCCATCGGTGGGGTGTGGCCGATCCCGAGGGATTGCTGACCCCTCCTGAGTCCGGTTTTAATCCCACCGAGCGCAGCGAAACCCCTTCTGGGAGACCCCGGTCAGACCGTGCATGGATCTGTATAAACCCCGAATAAGCCTCGAAGCGAAGGCCGAGCATCAGCACTGCGCCCGGAACAAAGAGAAGGCGCTTGATTTCCGTCCCGAAACACGCCTCAAGCGCGGAGGGCCCTGTGCCTGGCAGCAGATCCCGAGGCTCCCCCTCAGCCCCGGCTGGGCTCGGGCTCTGCTGCCCATGGCAGGGAGGCTCGGGGCAGCCCGGCCAGCCCTGCCCATCCAGCTGTGCTGCTGCCCCAGCCTTGGGTGAGAGCTCCGCCCCATCCAGCTGTGCTGCTGCCCCAGCCTTGGGTGAGAGCCCCATCCAGCTGTGCTGCTGCCCCAGGTTTGGGTGAGAGCTCTGCCCCATCCAGCTGTGCTGCTACCCCCCAGCTTTGGGGTGAGAGCTCTGCCCCATCCAGCTGTGTTGCTGCCCCAGCCTTGGGTGGGAGCTCTGCCCCATCCAGCTGTGTTGCTGCCCCAGCCTTGGGTGAGAGACCTGCCCCATCCAGCTGTGCTGCTGCCCCAGCCTTGGGTGAGAGACCTGTCCCAGCTGTGTTGGGGCCATGCTTTTTTTGCAGTAGCTGGGTTACAGTTTCCACTTCATGCCAGCGGGGTATGTCATTACTTATAATAAATGTGGTCATATTACGATTTTGTAAAATAACATGATGCAAGTGTGTGTTTATCAGCACCTCACCTGGCAACATGAATCAACAGTCAGATGTAAGAGAACTTGTTGGTATTTTCAGAATAAGACTGTAAATACTCCAAAACAAAAATGTTGGCATAGAAAAATTTCTTTTTTTGGGACTAATGCTTTGCCCTCAGTCCTAGAAGTGAAGATCTTAAAGCAGGAATGAAGCACTACGTTCCTGCATTGGCTTCTTGGGTTGTATGTTCTCCCTTGAAGCTTGTCTACACTGTCTCTTTTAGAAAAACAAATAATGTCATAATATGTATTAATACGCTGAGCAGTGGTGTCAAATCATGATTTTCAGACATATTTGACAGTCTTGTTTCAGCGAGATACGATGGCAGGTACTGCCTGTGGAAGTGACCCAAGAGAAGCTCCCAGCAGTTCCAGCACTGGAGGCAGCGAGGGGCAGAGCGGGGCTGCCCCTCCCTGGGAAGGGCTGTGGGGCTGCCAGGCCTCTCAGGAACCACAGCAGAGGCTGGCACAGCCCCTTGGCCAGCAGTGCTGCTCCGGGGAGTGAGTGTGGGCAGGCCTGAGTCACTGCTGCCACGCTGCTGGGAGCAGGGAGAAGGGCTAGGACTGAACTGCTTAACCAGGGGGTTTTCCTCTCAAGTAGCTTGAGACTAAAAATATTTGCAGGACACATGAAATACGCCCATTTAGGGAATGCCTCTATGGAGTCGGGTCTGTAAACTTAATTCCACAGTGTTCAGTTTTCCCTTGAGTGCCATGTGGGTGTTTTATGGTTATAAATATTGAATATAAGGAGCTTTGAGGGGTTTCAGTGAACGAGGATGGGTCATGACTGTCCAGACAAAACCTTGTATCAGTTCAATTAAATTTTTTTAACTACTTTTCTAAAACAAACAAACTGAATATGGGGTGAAGTGAGTAGACTTTTTAAAGTTTATATTAATTTGTTGCCCCAAAGTCTCTCAAGGTTAAAAAAAAATTAAACTCTTCCTTAAGTTATATGTCAGAAAAGTTAACAGTATACATATACTGCCAGCAGGGCTTATTGAAGATCTAAACATCTGCTTAGTGCTTTTAAGGAAAAGCCTCCTAAGGCTATAGATGTCTCATATGCACAAACAGGTTCCTACTGACTTACAGTCAGTAGGAACAAGGCAGAAGAGAAAACATCTGCTACTTATTTTCCTTAAAGACATGTTTGTATTTGGATAGTATGTATATATTTAATTCTGGTTTACTGTAAGCTGCTTGTCATTAAACCTGACTGCTGGGGAATGGGTTGTGGGGATGAAAACCTGTGTACCAGCAGCACAAAGTTTAACTTCCAGAGTCTGTGTTTAGAGCCTGTGCCACAACTCCTACCTTGAAGGAAGTTTTCTGGCTTCCTGCTGAATTACATCTGTATGAGGTAATAACTTCCACTTTTGTGTGTGTGATTTTGCTTTCTGTTGGAAGATGTGTGTCATTTACCTCAAATATTAAAGTCTGAGTACACTGGACTTGTCAAATTGGAATGTAAATATCAGAGGAGGAAGCCCACAGTATGTTGCCAGGAATACTTATGTCTATGTTACCTTTCAGTATTTTTCCCCAGCACGTTAATGCTGCAGTGTCCATGTTGTGGGATGTGTCCCAAGACTGGATCTTCTGGAAACTTGCAGTTGGCTCCATGCCATGATTTGAAATCCACTGCCTTTATACACATGGCTCCTCTTCCAAAACTTCCAGGAGTCTGGGTTGAACTGGAAAGGCTCTAAGCGATCTAAATTCAGGTTCTCACTCAGGCTGGTTGTCATCTTGCTGGTGTTCTGTCTGAGAGAGGTGGAAAAACATCAGGAAAAGCCAGTGGCATGACTTGCAAACAGCTCTTGTGCCAGTTGTTGGCATCTTGTAAAGCCTCAACATTGAGGGCCAAATGCTGCTGTCATTTTGTAGAATGATACTGCACTTACTCCATTAGAATTGGTACGATTCATATTAGTAACATACAGTGCAGGCCTCTGTTCAAAGCTACATCTCTCTAATTACTGGTGCAATGTATGTAGTAATTTCTGATCTATTTGTGGAAATGCTGAATGGGATATCGTGTTCCCACAGGACTGAACCAAAGGGGTTGTTAACAGGAAAGCTGTGCAAAAGATTATTCCTACATAATGAAACAAAAGCTCCAAGAAATTGATACGTAGTTCAGAATATAAAAAAGGCAGGGAAGAAAATACTCTTAGACCAGCCAGTGTGTAGTTTCTGAGTGGAATTTCTTTGCTGGCTGCTGTGAGTCACCATGGGGGCACAGTGTAAATACGGGCTGGTTAGTGGAAGGTAAACCTCCTTGTAACAGAAAACTCCTGTTTACAGTAGGAAAACCTGCTTTGGGGAGCTGATCCCAGCAACTTGGATCGTGGTGCTTTTAATGAGAAAACAAAAACATCAAGCCCCTTCTGCTGTTAAATATGAATTTTTCTCCAAAGACTGTGCCAATTTAAAAAGAAAATAAATTGAATGTTGCTCTTGGACAACACTTATGTGAAGTGAGAACCCTGCCTGTGAGGTTAAACTCACACTCTGCAGCCTGGTGAGCAGCAAAGGAGGGATTAATTCTCCCACTTGCCATCTAAACCCAGTAGCAATTATGTGGGTTGTTTAGGCCACACTTTGGGAAGCTGGGAAATACAGCTGGATTCATACTCACTAAGGCTGGACAAACTGCTGAGATCCCTCAGGTGCAGATCTGAGCGATGGCCGTGCCATCGCAGGTGATTTATCCTCTGTGTAGTGAGGGTCCACAACTTCAACTTTTTGCTCAGAAAATGAGAGAAAATGCTCTGCAGCTCTGTCTCCCTCACAGCAGCTCCTGCAGGAATGGCTTGGTTCCAGCTGGGGGCAGAGGGGCTGGGCTGTGGATGCCAAATAAACACCAAGAAAGCCACCCAAATCTCTTCTGGTGTGAGGCAGAGTGATGTTCTGTCAGTGTTTCCCTCTGCATCAGTCTGCTGTAAGGTACTGGTGTGCTGTGCCTTTCTGAGTGTTCCCTACAGAAATCAAGTAACTGTCATAAAAAAGTGCACTTTAACCACTGTGTACAAAGACTTAATAATTACTGTGGCACAGGCAAATACTCAGGGAAGATATAAGGGCACAGCTGAAAAGGTGCTTTTAAAATTATGCTGAGAACTGTTGGCAGATAATATGTGAAAAAACCCCCCAAAACAATAAACAGACAATCTGGAAAGCCAAATATCACTGTCTTTATACTTAGTATTTGTAAACTAATGATTTGAATATGCACATGGAGGAGACGTCCAGTCCTCTAACACAACTGTCATCAGGAGGGTGGTGTAAGTAATGACAAAATGTGGTCAGTGTTAAGAGGCAAGGTAATAAAGTGATGAACTTTCCACTAGTTTTTTATTGTGATGTGGGGATCAAACCAAAGAGCAGTGTAATTACCTTGTTGTGTTCTGTTATCGAGCAGTGATTTTATGATGTTTGCTGATAACTTTCCACGTGCAGTGTAATCGCCAGGTTTTGTTATCCTGCAGTAATTTCCCTGTATTTGGTGATAGCCTTGCATGTGCACATGTAACCCACCAGGTTGTGTTTTGTTATCCTGCAGTAATTTCCCTGTATTTGGTGATAGCCTTGCATGTGCAGGGTAACCACCAGGTTGTGTTTTGTTATCCTGCAGTAATTTCCCTGTATTTGGTGATAGCCTTGCATGTGCAGGGTAACCACCAGGTTGTGTTTTGTTACCCTGCAGTAATTTCATTGTATTTGGTGAGAGCTTTTCATGTGCAGGGTAACCACCAGGGTATTTGGTGATAGCCTTGCATGTGCAGGGTAACCACCAGGTTGTGTTTTGTTACCCTGCAGTAATTTCATTGTATTTGGTGATAGCCTTGCATGTGCACATGTAACCCACCAGGTTGTGTTTTGTTATCCTGCAGTAATTTCCCTGTATTTGGTGATAGCCTTGCATGTGCAGGGTAACCACCAGGTTGTGTTTTGTTATCCTGCAGTAATTTCCCTGTATTTGGTTATAGCCTTGCATGTGCAGTGTAACCATCAGGTTGTGTTTTGTTATCTTGCAGTAATTTCATTGTATTTGGCGATAACTTTTCACGTACACGTGTGTGTAAATGCACCAAGGGGAGGGAAGGCCCTTGTGTTGCACTGCTGGGGACAGTGCTTGCAATTATACCAGAGTTGTGGAAGGATTGTGAGGTATTTGCCATGTAGCAAAGCTGAATAAGATGTCAGGAATTATTTATAGATTAAACTTTGTGTGTGATGACACACTGTAACATGGTGTATTTGTTGAAACAATTGCTACATCTCATGTTAGATTAAACATTGGGGATGAAGGTGATTCTAGTCTGGGATTTGGGTACTTGGATTACTCTATAGAGATGAGTGTTTTTTGTTGAAACCTACAGCTGTTCAAGCTGTGCTGTTCTTGTCTCCGTTCTCCACTGGTTCCCAGTGAGGCTGTGGAGTTCCAAACAGTTTTTTAGAGAGTATATCTTTGTGTGAAGTGCAGTCTTATAGCTGGACATCTCAGGGGATTGTCTTGTCTTCTTTAGCAGGCCCTCAGGGTAAATATGAGTTTCCAGGCCTCTGGCAAGGCAGCAGAACCCCAACGAGCCCTGTGGGCAGGGCTTGTGATGCAGATGGTTGGCCTTTCATTTTCTGCACCAGCACTAAATTAGAAAGGGTCCTGTGGTTTTTTATTCCAAGAAGTTTTCCTAACTCTTGGGTAGGGAATCAGGAGGTCTGTGTTTGCACAATCTGTGTGTGCTAGAAATACCCCATGCTCACAAGCAATGGCCAGCAGAGTGGTTTGAGGCCACAGGGAGTGGGTGCCTTTGCCTCCTGCAGTTCTGTTCAGTGACTGGTGCTGACATAAAAATCTAGATGGTGGAAGCCACAGTCCATTGCCCTGCTCATTTTCCTGATTGATAGGAACTGTTTCTCTCTGGAAATATGTAGGAATTCCAGTTATTCCATCATCTCTAAAGTCATTTGGACTAAAACACTAATTCTTGCAATTCTTGCATTTGTTATAAAGTCCTGCTATACTTGTTTGTTTTTATGCTGTTTAATATGAGAAAATGAGATGCTTGGTGAATACACTAGCAAAATTCTCAGTGATGCATTTCATTGGAAGCATAACCAAGAGTATTGAATATAAACTCCAGAAGGAACAAAAATTTGCAGATTAAATTGGTCATCTGAAATTAAATGTCTGGGTAACATGAAACTGAGGAATACTGTCAGAGGACAATAAATTCGAGGTGTTTATCTCTCTCTCACTCTGTCTCTCTCTGTGTCTCTGTCTTTGCATCATTAGTTTCCTGTTCATGTATCCCTTGGTTGTTGAGTGTATCTATAGAAAATCTCTCCCCCAAGGGTGGGAGTGTAATGTGTGTGCACAGGATGGACAGTATGTTGGGCCCTCCACTACTTCTGGAAATGTATGTTGTGAGTGCTGAGAGAGAGGAGATCGTGTTGCTTAAGGGTTTCCCTCAGTGGAAGATGGAGGGATGCATTAAGGCCTGATGCTGTGAGGTTTGAGGTGTGTCTGGGCACACTGCTAAGGCAGGGCTGTGCCTGGCACTCCGTGAAGTGCCCCCAGTTGCCCTGGGCTGGTGAAAAGCAATCCCGCAGTGCCCAGAGCACTGCTGGCTGTGCCAGGCCATGGCCAGGGCTGTGTGCCCGCTCCTGCAGGCAGCTGGGGCTGATGAAACCTGGCCCTGCCTGTATAAATAGTCTGGAGTGCAAACAGGCACAGCCCCAGTGCTTCAGGAGTCGGTAGGATTTCTGCAGGCAGGTGTTCCCCTACCCTGCCCTGCTGAGCTTTGTTTGCCATCCTAGTCCCCCTTACTTGCATAAATACTCCACAGTTTAAAATACCTGTCTTTTTCCCGCTATCCCTAGTCTGGGGTTCCTTTTTTTTTAACTACATTTCAAGCTGTTAATCAGTTTAGATGTGTCCTTCTGCAGAATGATGATACCTGAAAGGTCAAAGAGGCACCTGAAGTGCTCCCAGCATGCCACAATGCTTGTCTGGGCAGGGACATAATGGCATGGTGATGGTTGTTGCCTGAGCTGCAAAAAGTGCCATTCAAGGGCTGTTACAACACTGTGCTTGTGGCTTTTTGCTAAAAACAGCTTTACACAACTTCTGGTTTTGTTGGTTTTTTTCCCCCTTTGCTGTTTTCCCCGTGCCTTTAATCAAAAGGGGAGGTGGTTTCGTGGTTCTTCAAAAGGGAGGAGGCCAAGGGTAAATGTAGAGTTCTGATTTAAAATACCCAGTTACTATACTAGAGATTAGGCCTAGGACTTTGTGTCTTTTTCAAATGCCAGATGGGATTTTCTTAGTGGCAGGAATAGATTTCCAAGTATTTATGCCTGTATAAAAGAGTTATTTTTCTTTTGATGTATTGATACATGCCTGTTCTCTGGAAAGAACTTGTTTAATAATAAAGCATATGCAGAAAATTAATATGTTCATGAAACAGCCTGTACTAGAACACAATCTTTTCTTTTTTAAAGGACTAATAAAATTCTTTTAAAATGTTTCCAGTAAATTTTCTTGGATTCACTGAGAATGTTTTCATAGTTAAGAAATAGTTTTACATTTCTGGGAGCATCTCTGCATGTGCCTAAATCACCACTTCAGACATGATTTTCACCCTAACCTTTGGCTCCTCAGTGCAGTTAGAACTGTTGAGGCAATGCCACGTGAAGTCAAACCTTATTTCAGTTGCTCAGGAGCCAGCAGGGTGCGTCTCCAGTTCCCCATGGCAGCTCAGCCATCCAGCTGTGGGAGGACATGATGAGTATGCACATAAGGTTAGTTAATAAGTCATTTTAAAGCTGTTTTTCTTAGATATGGAAGCAGTAAGTGATTATGGCCCTTACTTGGAGTGAGTGACCTGTATCTGGAGAAGTCTTAGTTCGATATTTTTCATTAGTGGTGTAATGCTGAACCAGACACTTATCAAAGGTGGAAATCAGACAGAATAGATCCCACTACAGCAGTAACCCCACGGTGATTGTTTGGGACCAAAGGCCACAGTACTATTGTGAGAAAAATTTCGGCTTGAAGAATTTTTAGAGAGACGAGTTGAAGGAGCAAAGCAAAAATAGGGTTTTAATGGCCAATACTGTGCACACAGCGTACCTCGCCACAGCCAAATCGCCGAGGAGCACACGGAGGAGGGAGGGGGTCACCCCAATTTATTTCCTTCACGCCACTCCCCTTTCCCCCCTCCAGGAGTCCAGCCCTCCATAGTCCATGTTTGGCACCCGGCATTCTGATTCGAAGTCCTCACCTCTTCACTGCCTTCTTTGGGCAATTTCTTGCTGCGTCATCAACGCTGATTGGCTGGTCCAGTCGCCCTCTCAGGCCCTCACACCAGCCGCAAGCCCTGGCAGCAGCCCCCCTGTTGGGACTGCCGCCTCACAGACTTCCCGCCAATTTCGCCTGTCTAACCTGCGTGGGGAGAAATCCCCCGCCTTAAAGGTCCAGACCCATTTTCTAAACAAAGTAATTAACACAGGACTTTTTAATTAACCAAACCCCTTCTTTCCACACCTCCCACAACGAACCCTCCCTCTTTATTTCTCACACTATGAATAGCACATGGATTTAGTGATAAGTAGTCATGTTTGAAGTTGTTTTTTTCTGTCAGCCAGGCCAGATGATTGAATAATTCCAAGACATCTAGGAATAAAGTTTTCTTTCATTGCTTTTTAAGGATGAGTATTGGGAATTTTCTTCATTGTCTAACTGCAGCGTGGGGTTTGTTAAGGTTTTCATTGGTTTCTTAGGTTGTTTTTCATTTTGCCTGGACCATCAAAATTTTGCTCTAGGGATGTGTGTGCATATAAACTGATGTGCCACGGGTGTCCGACATGTGCAGAAGTGTTAAAGCTCTCAAAGCTCTTTTTACCTGCTTGATTTGGCTGGCTGGAAAGAATGCTGTTATTGTGACTAAGCAAAATTGTGGGAATACATGAAAGCAGTATTTTGGAAACAGAACTGAAAGAAAGAGCAGGATAGCAGTGATACTGTCTCACTGCTGCTAGACAGTGCAGTTCACCAACACCTGCCTGAGAATCCTGTCTCTGACTTTGGAGTAGCTCTATCACAGATCTTAGGAGTGCAAATGTAGATGATTTTCTAGTGTTAGTAGCAAAACAAATATTTTGGTCCCTCAAAAGTGTCTGTTCAGCTACCATTTGGTTTTAGAAGCACCTAATGTGTTCATGAGTTTCCTGGTAGAAACACATCTGCCAAGAGCTGTGCTTGGTGCAGGTGAACCAGACTGACAGAATTGGAGGGAAGGAAAGCTTGGGAGCCTCCTGGTGCTGTGTCAGTGACACAGAGTGGCTCGGAGCTGTGCCAGGCTGCAGCAGCTCCACACCAGCTGTGCCTCCAGGGCAGCACTGTCAGCCAGGCTGTTTGCCCTCTCCCCACAGGCCCTGACTTACTGAGCAGTAAGGATTGCCATTCTCCAGGGAAATCAGGTACGGTTGGAGGGGGGCAGCATCTGTGACTGGGACTGTCCTGCTCATTTAAGAAGCCAAGGGCTTTTTCATGGCTTTTCATGGCACAGTCCAGCCACACCTCTATTGCTACAACCTCTTCTTCCCTTAGCAGGGCAGATTTCCCCTTACTGATCTGGAGACCAGGACCTCCCCTGTTTCTGCTCCACGCAGGAGACTGCTGGAAGCCAAACCCATGCCTTTAAAGTGCACTGAAAGTTGAGTCAGAAGTCCCATGGTCAGGTCTGTGTCCTGGACCTTCTACTTGCCAAGGCACCACTGTTGTGCCCAGGATGTGGCCCGTGACAGGTTGCCTTTCTCCTGAAGAATGTGCAGTTCCTTTTTGGTGTCACCCATCTTGCTGCAGCTCTCAGAAAACAGGGCACAAGGGCAGGCCTTGATTTCCAATGGCATCCTTACTTTTACTCAACAGCACTGAACACATGTACTTTATCTTTTCCTAAGTCATCCCTTTTGCCATGTAGAAGAACAAAGTGATCCTGGCACTGTGACCAAATTTAAACTACTGTAGAATGACTCATCATTTCATTACACATGGAGCCATTTTTCATGCTTGTTACAGAAATTGTAAGATTGCACAAACAGAAGTACCTTCTTTTTGTGGGTCAGCTCCTTATATTTTAAGAGGTGAAATCAGTCTTGATGATGTTCTCCAGTGCTCTGTCCTGGGTGTTGGTGTCTGTTTTGAATTACTGTTCTGATCATTCAGGTCTGTAATTGGAGTGGCAATGGTCTGTAATCCTTAGGGGAGGCACAGCAGGAGTTTCTCAGTGGGTTTGCCCTGCGGTTGGGTGTACTTTGGGACAGCAGATGGTGGTGGTGCAGAATTACAGGCCATGTGCAGCTTGCTCAGTTCCAGCAATGTGCAGACTCCCAAGGCACACGTGTTGAGGGAGCTGCAAATAGCCCTGTGAAGAGCTGCACCGAAGGCAGTGGTTATGTGGGCAAAGAGGCATTCCTTTCAGCTGGGATATGGGCACGCCCATGGAGGCCAGTGATTTGAACAGAGACTAACATGATAAATGTCTGAAACGATTTTAGTGAGGTTTTATAGTCAAAGAATTGTTCTGGAGTTAATTTCGAACAAAAAAACCCCTCAAGAAGTGACTGCAATTTGTACAAAAAATTGTGTAATGAAGGGTCTCAGTGTAGTAACAATCCTTGTTTGTTGTTCTTGGTGTGCAGTCATTTGTAGATCTGCTTATGTAGCATTGAGGAACAAGAACATACCTCTAAATATGATATTTTTAGCAGAATGTTATTGTTTTACTCCCATCTTTAGATAAGAAATTGTAATTTTGTGAAGAATTTTACATGCATTTTCTTGGCTGACAGAAACTATTGTGTCCTACCTGCTGCTGAGGCAGGAAGGTTCCATCCTTGTTTGTGCTGCTGCATAAGGTGCCTGGACAAAAAGGTGAAATTGGAGTTCCGAGAGGAGCCTGCTCTGTGCTTTCCAAGTCACAGTCTTGGCATCCAGGGCTCACTCCTTTGTTGGATATAGTGGCTGTATTTAAAGGATAGAGGCGAATCCTGAAATGGGTTCCTGTTAAGACTGAATTTTACTTCTAGTTCTTACTGAAGTGTTTTTTCCTTTTAAAGATGACACTGCAATTCTCACCAAGTTCAAGCCATGGCAGTCAGAAGGTACCGTACTAACCCACATTACCCTTCCTCCCCTCTCTCTGTGCCCTCTGTCCTTCTTTCTGCTGGGAGCCTCTTGGAAATCAGACAGTTCATGCAAGTCCTTGATACCACATATGGGCCAGGCCTTTTGTGATGTGATTTGCAAGTCAATTGGTGGCTCTCAGTGGGAGCTCTCCTGGTGAAGATCTACTGGGCATTTCTGTTCTGGTGCTTGTGGTTCTGGGCTGGGGCTCCTTCACACCTTCCTGCATCACTTGTGCGTTGCTTGTGCTGCGCTGGATCAGGAGTCTGCTTATGTGTTTTTCAAGGAGTGAACACAGTAAGTATGGTGTACTTTTCAGTTAATATGCTTTGTGTTTTCACCCTGTGTGCTGCTCTGTGGTTATTCAGGTTTATTCATGTGGACCAGAGAGGATTTCCTTCTCCAAATTGCATAAGTAATCAACTGTGGTATTGGGAAAGCATTTAAAATGTGGGATTCTGAATTATATTTCTTCCTGAGGCTGGACTTTCACAGCTACAGAAAAGATAAAATAAACAACTGCAAATGCTGCTGTAGGCCATGGAATAAGTTCCCTTGGCAGCACAGGCACACTGTGTGTTCTGCTGCAGGGACAAGGGCCAGGCTGTTTCTGTCCTGGAGCTGGAGGGCTGGGGGACAGAATGTTTGGGCTTTCTGCCCCAGGGCCCTGGGCTCATGCTTTGGGCTCCATCTGCAGCAGCCACTGGTGTTCCAGGGCTGTGCCACCTGTGTCCCAGGGGGCCTGTGCCACCCAGGGCTGTGCCACCCAGGGCTGTGCCACCTGTGTCCCAGGGCTGTGCCACCCAGGGCTGTGCCACCTGTGTCCCAGGGCTGTGCCACCCAGGGCTGTGCCACCTGTGTCCCAGGGCTGTGCCACCCAGGGCTGTGCCACCTGTGTCCCAGGGCTGTGCCACCCAGGGCTGTGCCACCTGTGTCCCAGGGCTGTGCCACCCAGGGCTGTGCCACCTGTGTCCCAGGGCTGTGCCACCCAGGGCTGTGCCACCTGTGTCCCAGGGCTGTGCCACCCAGGGCTGTGCCACCTGTGTCCCAGGGCTGTGCCACCCAGGGCTGTGCCACCTGTGTCCCAGGGCTGTGCCACCCAGGGCTGTGCCACCTGTGTCCCAGGGCTGTGCCACCCAGGGCTGTGCCACCTGTGTCCCAGGGCTGTGCCACCCAGGGCTGTGCCACCTGTGTCCCAGGGCTGTGCCACCCAGGGCTGTGCCACCTGTGTCCCAGGGCTGTGCCACCCAGGGCTGTGCCACCTGTGTCCCAGGGGGGCTGTCCCAGGGCTGTGCTACCCAGGGCTGTGCCACCTGTGTCCCAGGGCTGTGCCACCCAGGGCTGTGCCACCTGTGTCCCAGGGCTGTGCCATCCAGGGCTGTGCCACCTGTGTCCCAGGGCTGTGCCACCCAGGGCTGTGCTCCCCTCCTTTCATGCTGGGCAGCTGCTGAGTTTGCATAAACTCAAAGCCATCCCTGTACAAAGGCAGAGCCTCTCCTTAAGGATATTCTTGCAGAAAGTTGCTCCTGTGAGTTACAGTGACTACTTCTATAGTTGCTGTGCTCAAGACTCTGCGTTACTACAATATTCTCCCATTATGTGAGGTTTATTTCTCCGGGGTGTTGGATGTTTGGGTGGTGGTGGGGGCTGAACTGAATTCAGTTCTGTGCTGCAAACCTTTCTGTGTCTGCTGCTCTGTCTTACACCATAGTCCCTGCAGCATTTAGGATGTATTTGGATAGGGAGAATGATCCCCCATTATTTACTTTCACACTAACTTTTTAGAGATGATTTAACACTTGTCTCCATACTCATTTCAGCGTGTGGAGACATCTTTCTACAAGTGCAGAAGTAAAACTCAGGTGTTCAGATTGTAGCTGTTAATACAGATTTTGCAGGTGTTGTTTGCTTCAGCAGAATAGTATGCAGCAGCTGTAAATGTCTTGGCATTCAGCAGCTTACTTACTGTATTTTACATACCATTATGTACCATTGCCCTGTTTCTCATTATATAGTATGTAAGCTTATAAAATTCAGAGGCCATTTTCTGTAAGTGAACTTAGAAAAAGAAAAAAATGTAAGAAACAAAATGCTCTCAAGCTCTACTTAAGTAGCTTAAGATTTGTTTTCAAATAACTAGTTTATATCCTGCCTGGATACAATTTTGACATCAAATATTTGCAGGTCACCAGAAAGAAAAAAAAAGGTAGGTTTGTTTCAGTGGTAGGAATAATCCAAGTGTAGTTGTCTGGACAGTGGCCTAGTGTCGGATGGAGCAGCTGGTTGGTCTCTCCAGTCTAAGCTGTACTCAGCAATACTTCCCTGATGGAGAAAGGAGTGAGGTGAATCCTCTTTTTGGAAAAAAAGAGACACCATTATTAGATGCCTGCTTTAGACTTTGATGAGCTGTTTTCCAAACTGCTTATCCTTTTCCATTGGTGGTGGGAATTATTTGGGGGCCTGATGTAGGAGGCTGATGTTTCTGTCTAGGCCCAGAGAGATGGTTGTTTACAAAACCTTCTGGGAGCAGGAGCCTATGGCTCGTGGCTCAGTTGATCCCCAGGAGAAACAGCTGATGGAGTAAGTTCCGAGGCACAAAACCAGCTGATGTCTCAATGCAGTCTGAGGTTTGGAAGAGGCTAAATGTGATTTTCCCCTTTAATGCTAACATGTAAGTAACAGTGTCTTTGGTGAACTGGCTGTATTTGTGGGAGAGTCATGTTGGAGTTCACTGCTGTTGTTAAAATGAAAGTTGGGGGGTTTTTTGTTTGGTTTGTTGTTGTTGTTTTGGGATTTGTTTGTTTTTTAAACAACAAGAAGCTTAGTATGTTAAGTTGATATTACTGTTCTTGATTTGTTGTCTTATCTCCATTATGTGGGCATAATGAGGTTGGGCATCGTTAACCTCTTAGCAAAAGCCACTCCCTTATTCAATATCTAGCAAGCCATCCCATAGCAATTGAGCTGCCCGAATGAGGCAGCAGAGCTCTGGCTGTGAGCCCCCCCTGGCATATACTTGAAACAACAAGGATGTGTGATGACAACAGTTTTGTTTGTCACAGTTAAAAATATGTTTCTGTGACTGCAGGGTTACACCAAGGTAGTACACACTCAGTATATTGCCTTGCAGCATTTTTTCCCTTTAAATGACCATTCTTGAAGATTTTATGTGATTGAGTCTTATTTTCCACCTTTTGCTTGTTCGTAGTTCCATACCTTCAAGGTCCACATAATTTTCAGATAAATAATATTTTAAAATCAGGAATGTATTTATGTGAGTTTCTCTTTCAATGTTCCCTAGGGGAAGAATGCAATGGACCTTTAAGTGAAACTATTTCAACTGCAGGCTCAGAAATCCCCAGCAGCTCTGAGGTAAGGTACAGTGTGGATGGTGCCAGCTCATGTACTGCTGGTGGGAAGAAAGCAGAGTGGTTGCTGTGAAAGACACAATTAGTTTTAAAACTAATACTTCTCTTAGATTGTCTTATACCTCCTCTTTGTCCATGTGAGCATTTCCCTTCTGTATTGTTTTGAAAGAGCAAAACCATGAATGTGACACTGACACTGAGTCTTGGGTTAGTGCTCCAGCACAGCAGGGGTGGAACAGTATGAACTTAGTGGTGTTTCCAGTATTAGTGTCCAAATGATCATCACACCATCATTAAATGTTTGGACAGCTGGAAAAAGATGTTTCTGCACAAAGCAAAGGCTTGGTTTTTAAGCTGGTATTACATTGCTGACTGGGGGGAAATGAAGGCACACAAGTGCTGTGCTGCTGTAGGAACGTTCTGACAGTGCTGCAAGACTCAGGAGAAAGCAAGGGAAGGTTTGAATTACTAGAATACCTTTTCCTTGCAACATGTGCAATATGAAAAGCATCATTAGCTGTTCACTTTTTCACAGTACTTTGTTGCTTAATATGTCTTAAAGAAGTATTAGTGTGTGGTTAGTATTCAGTTAAGAAACAGATTCAAAAAAATATTGAAAATGTGCATTCTTGGAACTGGTGTTGTATTTTCATTCCTATGTGATTTCTCTGTTGTTGGTAGAGGCTTGGGGGAAGAGTTTCAGACAGGAAAAGAAACAACTATTCTGTCAGAGAAGAGTCTTTCACTGGCCATGAGCACTCATCAGAAATGATGTCTGTGAACTGAGTGTTGACAAACTGCAGCTGTTCTGCTGAACTTTCTGGAAGTAAAACATGCCCTCACCTACCTCAGAGTCAAATCTGGGGATGATCAGATGAAGACAGAACTCAGAAGGGCTTCCTAAATTACACAGATCTTTATCTTCCTAGACCATGCAAGCATGTCATCCAAATGTTTTCGTAAATCTGCCAGTTCCATCGTAAAACTTGTTTGTCTGTTCACTCTCCTGCTTTCTGAATCTACTGCAGGAGTTTTCTCATCATTTCTCTGGTCAAATTTTCAGTGAAGAGCTGTATCAAATACCGCACTGAGCAAGGGGCAGGCATGATCTCCAGTTGTGGTGTATGAGTCAGCCTGCCATGCTAAGCTGGTTCTGAGTTAGAGATGAGTGTCTCCAAGTGGATGGAGATGGCCCGTTCCACCAGAGCTTGAGAGGATTCACTTCATGACGTAGGACATAGGAAAGGACAGGAAACATGGGAGAAAAAGAGCAATGCATGGGACAGATATGTAGAGACACAGGATTTGAACCTTCTTTGAAGGGTGAAAGATTCATTATGGAGGGGGAAAGGAGGCTTTGATCTTCAGCACCTTCTTGTCTGAGTAAAATGTACATGGTTATCCTCTCAAAAATCTGTCCTCCGTAACTTTATGCAGCCTTTTCTCTTGTTTCTTCTTTTATTTCCTCACATTATTTTTCTTCATGATTTGTTCTTAAATATCTCAAAGTATTTTAATATTAGCCATATCAATCTGTAGTTGACTTGATAACTTGGGTTTTTGTGTTTTGTTTTGTTGCTTTCCTTGCTCCCTCTGAGAGGACTCCTTTGGCTTTAGGTACTTTGTTCCTGCAAATCAGCTGCTCATCTGATGTTTGCTTACTTTTAAGTTAGTCCTTCTCTGTGCTTTGCCTTTTCCCACCCCATGTCCACTAATACATAGTCATTTATGGATTTTTGCTTTCTATGCATTAGCCAGACATAAAGCTACAGAGTTACTCCTTATCTTCTTGCCCAGTTTCATGCTCTTACCACCCATGGCAGGCTTAGTTCTTGCTGATTGATGTCCTGGATATTCAGGTTAAGTCTATGCTTAAAGTTTTTCTATGAATTCATTCCAGGAGTAAGGTAGCCCCTAATATTTATGGGATTCTTTTCACATAATGCTAATCTTTTGTCCTCATGTGTTGTCCCAACTTCAGTTGCCTTCTGTATAAACTGGAAGTTTTCTGTGCCCTCAGTCCTGTGCTGGGCTGCCTTTGACATCCTCGGTGCATTCCTGTAGGAGTTGGACAGGTTCTTCTATCCCAGCATGAAAGACAAGCTGTGGTTTCTCCTCTTTTCACTTTCTGAGCTCAGCTCAACATGCTTTGTTCTTGTTTTGCCAGGCAGCACATTTCTCTAGTTAACAATTTTACTCCTGTAATAGATTGCTAATTTTCTTGTCACTTAACAGTGTTTCTGCAGTTGAAAATCATGAACATTTGGAAGTCTTAAACGAGTTTAATGACAACAGGAATGGAATTAATGCATGAAAAACACACTGGGAAACAATTAAATGAACTTGCATCCAGGTCTCTGCTTCATTATGCTCAGGCTGTCTTTTCTTTTGGAAGAGAAAAAACATAACATGCACTAACAGTGTGTTTGTGCTCAGTAGTACAGAGAAAAAGCTGAGGCCTTATTGCTGATTAGCTACAGAGGAGGGGAAAAATAAATCTAGATTTAATATGGAGAGCAGGAAACATTACCTATCCATGGCTCAATTGGGAGTTCTTCTTTCTTTTGTAATCTGTAAAGGAATAGAGGATTTGGATGTAAGGAGTGATGCAACTAAAACAAAGATGAAAACCAGTCTGTAGTGAAGCCTGCCAGCATATATGCAAAAGCTGGATGAAATCCAGGACTCTCAAAGCACCTGAGTCTCCAGTCAGTGGTGCATTTGATCCTTCAGGATTTTGCATTCTTGCTTTTTTCACCCTGGGTTTTTTCTGGGTGTTTTGTTTTTTTTTAATCTTCTTGAGTCTCTGTATTTTTCTTATTATTTCATCTCCTACAAGAACAAAAGAAAAGGGCTCACTCACAGTTCAACAGCTATTTATATGCCAAGCCTTACAGCATAAATCATGTCTAGATGTCACTCAGGGAGGCAGGAGATGTGTTCAGCAAACTGGAGAAGGAGTGGGGGAAAGGACTGGAAGGGCACATTTTCCAATGAGTGCTGCAGTGGGAACTGCTTGGAATTATGTCCTTGTTAAATCAGGAATACACAGACAGCTGCTTCTGTTAGGGGTGGGCAGCTGTCCTCACTGAGTTTCTACATAGGATCTACCTGAGTCAGTCTTTATGGAGTTCCTGTTCCAAGAAATACAGAAATGCCTCTGAAAGTCTTTTCAAGTGAATTAGAAAATGAATGAAATAAACCCCAAGAATTTGGTTTTCCTCTGTGCTTTGTATCTATGCAGAGAGAGCACTAGAAAAATATGTAATGATGCATCTGTTCAGGGGTTGTAATTAGTTGTTTGAGTTACAAAGTAAATGGGATGAAACCTGTGGACAAAATAGAGTTCCTATACTTGAGAGGAAAGGAGGTCACTCAATTAATTTGAGATTTGAAAAAGGTAAATTGAATTTGTATGAAATTTCCTAAAAGTTCCAGCCATTCCAATGGGATAAATGCAAAATGAGTACAGATTTTGTGCAAAATTGAATCCCTGGTTTTTCATTTATCAGCATCTGTAGGAGGTGTATACAGAGGACTGTTTGTCCAGCTGCTAATCCAGCTCAGAAGTACAGAGTAATCTGAAATGCTTGCTTGATGCATGTGGCCCTGCCCCACAGAGGGCAGGTGACTGCACTGCTCTCCAGGTAAGGCTGTGCCCTAATCCAGCTCTGAGGAGTTGGCAATTAATTGTGCACACTTCCACATACAATTTTTCCCCCTTCAGTGAATTTCATACCGGGGAAAGGCTCACTGACAATGCTTGTTAATCAGGATTTTCCATGTAACTTGATCATGAGAAAATCTGAGAATTCAAGCCAGGTTAGCAGAAGTAGATTGACAGAGCTCCATCAAATTTATTAAAGCAATGCATTTTACCAAAATTAGGGGTCTGACATGTGGATTATTGGGGTTTTTTCAGAGCAGCAGGTGCTGCAAGTGTTACAGATTAATTGCTGGGAGTTTTTTCTGAAGAAACACCATTGTAATGTACATTACTTCTCATGCTTGTTCATTTCTCAATTCAGACAGGTGGAGTTTCAAGTAGAGAGAAACACAAAATACCATTATCAATAGAGTGAAGACAGCCCCAATTGGTTTTAAAATCTGGATGGAGGTACAGAAAGACCTCTTCCAAGTCTAACAAAAACACAGTCTGAGGGCTATTTTGGGCAGAGCCAGTTCATTAAAGCCTTCTGGGAGTGGATTGCAGAGTAAGAAGGACCAGCCCAACACTGCTGCCACTACTACCAGCCTTCTTGGGTTTCATCCCAACAAAGTTGGGCTCTTTGTTGAGTTGGTTCCTGTGTTGGGGCTGTGTGTTGTCAAGACTGGAGCCCCTTTGTGCTGTACACAGGTTTTGGCATATCATGAAAAGTGATGTGCTTCTACAAGAGTGCTGGGAATGTGCAGCAGGAGGTTTGAGCGCCAGTTTTTCAATAGTTAACCCCTATGACCTCAGCTAATTAATTTGAGACAGTTGTCCTTAGAGCAGGGTGAGTTCCGTGGATGACAGGAAGGCGTTTCACAGAATGCACAGGAATGAGCAAAGGCTTCTGCCACCTGAGTGTTTCACTGAACCTGTTGAAGTTTTACCTCTGTGGGCATTGAGGCCCGGGGGGTGGCTGAAACCTGTACTTACATCCAGCCATGGAGGAGTGTGGGGTGGAGAGGCTGGATAGAAGCAGAGTGAGGAGTCCCAGTGTGGGTGGAGAGGTGTGTGCAGGGGGCAGGGCAGCACTGAGAGCAGGGCTCTTCTTTCATGGCCCTTCAGTCTGGTCAGTACTTTACATGGCAGGGATTGACAGGATGCAGTTGGAGAAAAGTGTCTCAGCCCTTAGTTCTGTGCTAATTGAGCAGGTTTTTCCAGTAGCATCAGTGACGTGAGGATTAGACCCCTAAACCCAGTTCAGACTGTCTTAGGGTAAGAGCATAGTGCAGCTATTTATATCTGCACTGGGCCTTGTGGGGATTCCTTGCCAAAAAACACCTCGATCTCTCTGTGTTTATTGAACTGCATTCTGAAAAGGGCGTTTTTGTCTTAATTAGATAAGCAGATATCCTTAAGAAAGAATCTAAAGATAGATGTGTGTATTACTTGAAGTGTGAACAGGAAACAAATAGCCCGTTTGTTTCATAAAATTACAGGAATTGACTTCAGTGGTTTCTCTCAAGAAAAACTGTAATGAAAGTGAAAAGTATTGTTTTCTAATTTAAAAAATTAATAAACAGTACTTTATAAAAATTGGATTTAGGCCAATAAACTTTTTGAAATATTGCAGCTCTAAGCCAATAAATGATGGGACAATAATGAAGTGCTGTTAATAGAGTCAGGTGGGGCCTCACCAGGTGTGCATCAGAACTGAAGTTGGGAAGCCCTCACCAGTCTCATTAGGCATAACAACTGCAGTTGCTGGTAGCAATTTACCTTGTCCACACTGGGAGATGGAGCATCTGTTTCCTTGCATTTGTTTTTGTTCAGTGCACCTTGTATAATTTCAGTTTGTATTTAAAGAGGTGGCCAAGTGAGGGGCATGACATTGTTCCAGATTAGCTCAGTTGGTTCAGACTGGGTTGTAACAATGCCAAGGTCATGGGTTCAATCCCCTGTGTGGGCCATTGACTTGAGAGTTGGCCTCGATGATCCCTGTGGGTCCCTCCCAGCTCAGGACAGTCTGTGTGTGACTCTGTGTGTGTGTGAGTGCAGGCTCAGCCATCTGTGCCATGCACACTTTCTCTCTCTGATACCCAAAGAAGTGACAGTACTGTTAAAAGTTGTTCTTCATCAGCTTGTAAATGGTAATCTGTACCAACTTAGTTAGGCTTTATTTTTTCCAAAGGAAATGCTGAGGAATACTGTATAACTCTTACCAAGAACTGTAATTAATAATACTTAAAAATCAGTATGGACCATGTCACAGTTGATGGCGTAGGCCAGAGACCAAGCTCGTCTGGGGAAGCAGAGATTGGTTGAAACTTTGACTATCTAGACTGAAAATCCATCTCTCCCTCAGAAGAGCTTTGTAATAACCCAGCAACTACACTGTTTCTTCTGAATTAGCCTTTATGTGAGCCCCTCCTGTGCGTCCTTGCTAACCACATTATGTTTCTCCCGTGGTGCCACTGGCAGGGCCTAAGCAGCACTGAGACCACTTTACTCATCCCTGAACATCAAGTGGTAAGCAGCAAGCAGTATTCATGCCTCCTTGCATGAATTTGTGTGGCGTCCTCTACTCCAGTATGCAAAACATCCCTCACCAGAGAATTTTCCAGTTTCAAGGATGCCATCCTTCCAAAAAGAATCTTTTCTAGCTTATAAAAATGAATTTGGTCTTTCCATTTGTTCCTGGTTAAAAGATAAATTCAAGCAAATTGAAAATAAAATAGACAAAATTGAAAAGTTAACATTGGTGGAGAAAACTGGAAAGTTTGCTTTTTTATCGTTGTTTTGGTTTGATGGGATGTAGGTTATATTCTGACCCTGGTGTTATTAACAAACGTGGGATTCCTTGTTACCATGGTGGCTGAGGGCTCTGTGAGTCAGCATGATACTTTAAAATGTTTTAAAGAGCAAGGAACAAACACTGATGTCATTTGAAATGTGTTGCCCCCCTTCTTTTTTATTGTAGCAAATAATAAGGAAAGGCTCAAAATAGCCACTTACTGAAATTGCCAGACAAGATAACTGTATAAATCCTCAAATATATCAGAAAATTTAAAGTAATCATTATTGTTCTATGGAGAAAAAGTACAAAACTTCATTTGAGATGACTGAAGTACATGCTGAGGTGTATCAAACCTGTCTGCTTGCTTCCATTGGGCTCTGGTGTCTTCCATTAACACCTATGCTCTCTTAGCATACTTTTTATTTTTCTTTGTTCTGCTCTTGTTTATCCAGAGAGTCTTTTTATGTGTGTTTAAATTTCAGTGCAGATATCTCAGTGTCTTAAATGGCTTTGAAATGCATGTTTTGAAGCTTTCAGATTTTAATGTGGTTCAGAATTGAAACACAAGTGAAGGTGGAACAAAGCAGCTTGTAAGTTTTAGCTGCAAGAAGTAAATGGGATTTTGTGTTTGTGTGACTGGGCAAGGTTATGGTTTGTATGCAGCCTTGCAGCCTGCATGATGTGCAACTGGAAACTGGGATGTGTGGTGTTAGAGGGTCATTAACACACCTCTTTGAAGTGAGCAACTCTTCAGTTGCACGGATTCCTCCAAGGAAGAACAATGAGGAGAACTTCATGGAAAGGGGCTCTCTGGTAAAATGGGCTTGCTGTGCATAAACCAGACATTTGCCTTTCAGGTTTTCCTGACAGTGCCTGTATATTTGCATATGTTCTGTAAATGCATTTACAGGAACCCTTTGCTTTTGGGAGTTCATTTATATCATTTGTGTATATGTGCTTATACAGTTATGTTAAAGTTGTATATAGGCATGTATAAATATATATGTATTTATATTTGTAATGTTATGTTTAGTATTGCAGCTCTTAGATCCACATGTGTTTCCTGTAGCTGTAGGTGTGTTTAATGCAGTGGACAGGAAGAATATATAAATAATCCATGCAAACTGGGGATCTAAGTGAAGGTGATAACTTTGGGGTTAAGCCATTGATTGTTTTCTACCCTTTCAGTTGTAGAAGCTTTTCTTCTATTTGGATTCAGCTTTCAAACTCTCATATTTTTGTTCATTTCTGTGTTCTGAAAGTCTCTGTGCAGTGGATTGCTAACTCATAAATTATCTAATTGCTTTTTAATGTAGTTCTTTTGGTTTTTACGCTGTCCATTTTAAATCTAACTTGCCTGTGTGATCATCGAAGGTATGAAGTTAATAAAAGAAATACTTGGCTTGTAGACTACCTTGCAAGCAAGCAGAATGTTCCAAATCAGTTTCATTTTGTAATTTCAGGCAGGTTTTTTGCCTGGTAATGTGGGACTGCTATACTGTAAGTCCTTGATGTGCTGGTGGGGATGGTACAAACAGTTCCATGTTATAACCATCACAGCCAGAAGGGCTTCCCTGTGCTGTAACCACTGAAGCTTGTGGGCTCCTCCACCCCAGACTGGTGTTGGTTCCTGCTTTGTTACTGAGAGTTCTGCTCTAACCCACCTTCCCACAAAAAAGGAACAAGATACCAAGAGCAGAAGGGGAAGGGTGCTGAGGTTGAACCTGCAGCCAGCTCTGGGGAGTTGGACATTTGGGAAACCTTGAAGTCTGGGGCATTGAATTTGGGGTGGGTCTTTCACAATGTAGACCCTGAGGAACTTGCATTTTTCTGACTGAATAATAATCTGCAAAGTATTGCTCTGGGACAAGTTGCCCTGTCTTTGAAGCAGGGGCATGGAGAGGGCTGGGGTATTTAGTAGCAGGGTGTATTTGGAGGAAAGTTGGTGCCTACAAGGAGCGAGCTGTGGTAAGTGACCTGCAAGGTATAAATTTCCTGTCAGGTGGATGACCACAAATAGAAATCCCTCAGAGTGCTGTAAAAACATACAGGATTAAATCATTCAGGTATAACCTGCAAAACATATTTGCTTTTGGGGTACTGTGGTTCCATTAAACCACCAAGGGTGGCTGCCCACACTGCCTGAGGCTGCCAGGGCCACGGTGGGCAGGTGAGGCCACCAAGAGAGACAGTGACCTTTCTGTGCCAGGGCAGTGGTTGGTGTCCCTTCCAGCAGCTCCCCCTGGCTGTGTTTGCCTTGGCCCTGGAGAAGTGTGTCTGAGGCATCTGTAGAGTGAGGCAGCCAGGGGCTCCTCTGCAGGCATCCAGCAGTGCTGGAGAGTCTCGATGGCTCTGGAGCGGGGCCACCGGCCGGCACTTCCTCGCTGTGCCCACACCAGTGTGGGCAGAGCAGACCGTGGGCTCTCTCAGCCTTGGGCATCCTGGGCTGTGCTCGTTTCCATGCTGACAGCTTGGTCTGTCCTGGCACCTGTCTGTTGGAGTCAGGGTTTCCTGCTGCAGGGCTTCAGGTCATGGTTGAGGTGACATTGCAAGAGTAGGTGGTTGGAGGGTTGTTTGGTTGGACTTGGTCCACTACCCCAATCTCTGCTGAGTGTCTGGACAGAAATTAACGAATATGGGGTAATTAGAAGTGTTAATATAATTCTGTATCAGTCCTGTCAGTTTGCACTTCCATAGCCATGTGAAAAGTCTTCATGATAGGCCATTACAACAGTCAATTAGCAGCTCTGCAGGCTCTAAGGACACTTAGTTCATAGAGATAATTAGACTATTGGGACTGGAAAGTTCCTATGGGATAGCAGGAGGGCAGTATTTGAACAGGTAGTTTTTTTAAACTTGCTTTGCAGTTGGTGGATTTATTCAGCTTTTTGAAAGTGCTGGTAAATGCTGAATGTTTGCAGTAGCACCATTTCCTAGAATCCTACAGTGACCTTGGGCTGGAAGTGGCTTCTGGAGGTCTCCTTGGCCAGCCTCGTGTTCAAGGCAAGGCTGGCTTCAAACTTAGATCAGGTTGCACAGTGCTGGCCTGGCTTGATCAGGCTGTGTGATCTCTGGGGATGGAGGTGATGCAGGTCCTCTGGGCAACCTCTTGGTTGTTCCCATTCCCACCCAACCACACCCCCCTATCCAGGGGGAATTTCCCTTGTTGCGACTTGTGGCTGTTGTTTCTTGAGTTTTCACCATATAGCTTGGGGCTCCGTCCATTCTGTAATTCCTCATTGGGTATCAGTTAATTATTCAAAAGGTTGCTTTCTGTGCTGCCTTGGGAGTTTTAATTTGGTTACTTGTATTGCAGAAGGAACACATTGCAAAGTATCTACTGTGATGAGGTGTAGCTTCATTTAATAACTGCAGGTTCCTCAAGGTAATTAATTGGAATACAGTTCTGGAAAGAACTGTTAGGAAATAAGATGTCCTAATCTGTAATATTTAATGATTCACTGATAAAACCAATGCAAATGACACACTTGTTACATATTTGGACCCTGTAGGTGCATGTGTATGCACAGACCTGCAGGAGAATGCAAGACTGATCTTGTCTCCATGTGAAATCCAAATGCAGCGCAATGGAAAGACATAATTTATGGGTTTAATAAGCAGGCCTGTCACTATCCATGATGAATAAGCCTGTGTACAGAAGGAGAGGAGAGTGATAAATACTCCCCCTCTCAAAGCAGATCCAGCAATGACTGCTGCATCTTGAATTGATAGTCAGACCTTTAATGACCGAGGATTCTGATGAATCTTAGAAAATGAGCAAACATTGATGGCACTAAAGATAAATATTCCCTCACTTGTATTGAGTAATCTAATTATAACTATGCAAGACAAACTATTTGGGATACTGCTTTGGCAGAAGCTTTTTTTGAAGTAAATATTATTTATTGATTTAGTTCTTTTGTGTGTATGAATATAGTTCACTAGAACAATGTCTGTGCTTGCACAATCTCTGTCTTTTCAAGACAGTGTTTGGGGTGGTCTTTTTTTAGGGCAATTCCCAACATTGTAAGTTGTTAGAATGCACTGAATAATTACATTGCTGTTGATTCTGTACAGGTGTGAGTGTGGTTCTGTGCACTGTGCTAATTCGATTAAATTAACATCTAAGCAGTTGCAGTTTGCATCTAGTCACAATGATATTTACAAAGGAAAACCCAAATCTCCCGCGTTCAAAATAGAAGAGGAAAATGCTCTTTTCCCCCCTGCTATTGGATTCCATGATTTCTGTGAGCCTTTTAATCATGCGAGTTTATGTACTGCCTTTGGAAGCAAAAGCATATTCTGAGGTAGCTGATTTCAGTCAGAAAAAGTAGTCTGCCTTAATTGATCTGCTGTAAATATTTCTCAAGAAGAAAAAACACAAAATTGCTGAAGAGGGAAGGCAAAAAAAGGGTGGCAGTATTTTCAAGAAATATTTTTTTAGCTTTTTTGTGCTACACTGATTTTCAATACAGTGTTTTGTAGCTCCCCAAAGGCCAGGATAGCTCCAGGAACACAGGAATTCTCCATAAGGAATGGATGCTTCAAGTGGACAGCTGTGTGGTTCCAGCAGTTACCTGTGTGTCTGATGAAGATGCAGAAAGTTGTGCAACACTATGGAACAACAGGGATTTTCAGTTACTTTTATTTCATTTCAGCCTATCTGAAGATAAATGTGTGTCCTGGTTTATGTGGGTATTGCTGCTTGTGATTTTGTCAGCTCTGGAATTCCATGGTTGCCATCGGTGTTGTGTGGCAGCAGGTCCAGGGAGTGTAACAGAACCACCACACACTGTGCATGAGGCAGTGCTTGGTTTCTGTCCCTGCAGACCCACTGCCTTACTGTTCTTTTGGAATCTGCTCGAGGATCCGAATGATGGTGTTAGCATTGCAGGAGTCATTATTTTAAACATTGACTTGCTCTCAAAGCAGATCCCACCACAGCTTTGCCTTGGATGAAAACGACATGGTGGTCATACTGGGCACTTCTGAGCGTTGGAGGCTTTCCCTCCCGGCTTTAAGGGGCAGGACTTCTGGCTCGCTGTGGTGGGGGGTTTGTGCTTCAGAGCGGGTGGGTGGTCCTTGGAGAGGGCAGTGGGCCTGCTGACTAACCCACCCCTTGTTGGTTGTTCCAGCAGAGTGGCAGGAGGTACAACCTGTTCCTGAAGCGGCGGCTCCGGGTAAAGCCGTGGTGCCTGCTTGGCGTGGGTGGCTGCAGTGACAGTAACGTGCTGCATTCACCGTGTGACTGACGCCTTTGCTCGGCTGGCAGCGAGGGGCACAGGCACACACACACTCTGTGCTCTCCCAGGGGCTTTGGCATGTGTGTCCTTGCATGGAGTGAGGTGGAGATGGCAGAGACAGCCCTCTGAATTACTCTGGTTTGTTCCTGCTCTAATAAAATGGAAACCCAGTTGGGCCCTGTAAGAACACACTTTTGTTGACGGGTGTGATTAAACACCACCAACCTTCCTCAGCAGAGGGGCCGGATTTCCCCTCTGGAATTCCTCAACATTTAGACCAGAATACTAACTTCTATGGAGAGCACTCTTTCTATATGTCTCATGCAGAATTTGGTAAAGCTGAATATTGCTATGATAACAAATAATATTACCTAGTATGAGTTAACTTCCCTAGGAGAGTGGGCTTATAGTCTTCTGTTTGCCTAACGTTAGTTACTGGGGCCTAATCAATGAAAAAGGTAAATGTTGTAAGTGTGACATTCTGGCATGCTGATAAATTAAACTATGACCTTTAATAGATCAATTTAAATACTAATTACCCTGTTGCATTGATACCTTTCACTAGATGTATTTTTTCCCACGATAGAATACTCAGTTTTGCAGTGTCCCTCCTCTGTTGTTTGTGGGTTGTTTTTCTATGTGGCCATTGCTGGGACATCTGTCTCTGTGATGGTTGATGTAGTGACTCTTGTTCTGTAGAGGAAAATGCATGGAATTTACATATTGCCACCTGCTTCAAGTATTCACCAGTGTTGCTATACTAACATATATTTATTCTTCCTGTACCACTTATTTACATGTAGTGCTTGTGGACATATGCAGTTAATTTTGAAATTATTTTAACTAGATCTAACCCTGTTAAATCTGGCCCAAGTGTATCTTCAACTATGAAGAAACTGAAGAATTGTGGCAATGTGGGGAAACTTCTTTTTCTTGTGTTATATTTCAGAGAAACAGCAATACTTGTGGTTTTATTCATGTGCCTGTATCTTCTACAGATTGACAAAAGACATCAAAGCAAAGATTCTATTTTCTTCAGGGATGGTGTCAGGAGAATCGATTTTGTTCTCTCCTATGTGGATGATTTTAATAAGGAATTTGAAAAAAAGTTGGTAAGTTTGTCTTTTTGAAGTCCTTTTAATGTTTTTCTATAATAACCTGAATATCAGTTACTAGTTCTTTCAGGTCACTACACTCAGCTGGGATAGGGCTTAGCTAAAAATTGCATAACGGTGTGAAAAGCCATTCCATGCATGGAAATTCCTGTGTAATTTACTGTTGTGTGTTAGGACCCAATTTTATTAGATTTTTTGGGACTGTGTATATTGAATTGATCACTGTCCATTACTTAGGCTGGGTAATATGTAATACAATTGAGAAAAGTAATTAAAAATTATTTGCTTCTTCATTTAACAGTCTAGCTGAGACTTTGGAGAAATATCTGTAAATGCTTTTATCTGTAAATAGTCCTGAATGAAGGAAGTTTCTTCTAAATAAGCAAAGCATCATCCAAACAAGATGTAACAGTTACTATTTTTTCCCATCCACTGATTGCAGTTAGAGCAGAAATAGATTCTTAGATCCAAGAATCTTTGAACTTCCCAGCAAGACCCAGTTGGCTGAATGACACCTGTTTGTTCCGTGCTCACACTGGCCCTTGAGGGCTGGCTTGGCTAATGTGCAAATTCAAGCTATATAAAGAATCCAGTGCTATGAGTGTGCAGTCAAGACAAACAACAAACTTTATATAAAGCACAATATTAAAAAAATAGGGATTCTAAGTATTTTTTATCTCTATGTTCCCTGCCTTCTTTCTGAGTCAGGAGAGGTTACGTTTACAAACTGGTCTCTCCAATATATAACTCCAAAGTTTAGTCATGATTAAGAAAAATAAAAATAGTAAGACACCAAAAAACCTTAATTCTCATGTAATCATATTACTCTGAAAGATAAGAGTATGTGAAGAAAACTAATTATATAAATGCTTATGACAAAACTGTGATGAGAACTAAAGGTCTCTGAAGTAAAGGACAGTTATCATCTATATCTTGTCATTTTGAAGTGTTTCATAATTAAAAGTTCTAATTTTGTTTGAACAAAAACTGTGAGATGGAGCTATTAAAAATTTGCCTATTGCTTTCATTTGTTTATGAAGGAAATATGTTTCCATTCAGGATTTGTCTGCCTGTACCTGCATGCAAATATCATCCAGTGTCGAGCAGCCTCTGCATCTTACTCTTGTTACCTGGAGAAACGCAAGAGTTTCTCATAGTCTCTGTGTGTTGCTTTTCCCAGATAAAGCATTCCTCAGTCAGCTTTGCTCAGCCACCCACATTCCACAGATATTCTTGGGAGACCAGGGTTATTTTACAGCTATGGTACCAGAGTATATGCAGACATAAAAACTTGATAAACTCAAAGCCCTTGTCAGGCCCTAATCCTCACTACATTCCTTCTTCTCCCATGAAGCAAAATGCAATTAAAAAAGGATGGAGAGGAGACCACTCAGTGTAGACAGAAAAAAACATACCCAGGCAAAACTTGTCAAATCAACTCTTAAAATACACTTTTCCATTAGTCATACTCAAATTATTTAAAACGAGGAAAGAAATTGAGACTACAACATTTGAAGTGGGAAGGAAAATAATCCAGATGGTCAGTCACTCCCTTGTATTGTGTGCAGCAGTTTCCTTCTCCTTGCTTTGTGGGCCACTGTGGGGGGAGCAGGAACCTGCCTGAGCAGAGACCACTGCAGGGGTGTCCTTACTGACTGAAGGGCTCACCTGGGGAAGAGCCCAAGGGTTAGTAGCTAACAGTGTGTTTCCTCTTTGAGGTAAAAATGCTCTCGCTAGGGAGAAACATCTCTGTCTTGCAAAAGGCCAAAACGTGCCCATTAAGTTTTATGAGATTTAATTCTGTGTGTGTCTGTTATTTGGAAGGGTTTATGGCCCCGTGGAGGAGGGGTTTGGTCAGTGGCTGAGGAGGTTTGCTCTGCAGTCACTGCACAAACAGGCACCAAGATAGCAGTGTTTTTGCACAGTTCCTGGGGAACATTCACTGGCCCTGTATTTATGTTCTGCATAGACCTTTATGCAATTAGCATGCCTGTAAATTAATGCAGACTTCTTGGCGTACAAGAACTGTGCTGTTTGTGGGAGTAAGATTTAAATATTGATGCACTGCAGCCTCTGGAATTCATGACAGACATGGTACTTGCTATTGTACAGAACAGAAGGAAATGTGCATTTCTTTGGCTGTGGTACAATGATACAGCAAAATGGAACAGCTAAGAATAGAAATGTTCACACAAACAGAACAACAGTTGTGACAAAGGGTTTTGTTTCCTTGTCTCAAGGAAACAGCTTTATTCTGCATTTCTAAGAATGGGATAAATGACCTCTTTGTGTCTTCCAACAGAGCCTTGATACAGATGTAAGAGGTGGTCTGTTCATCTTCTCCCTTAGTTTTATGCAGAACAACTACATTAACTTCTCCCATGTTCCCAGACACATTGCAGCTTCAGTGCTGTTTTGAACTTGCCTTCCGTAAGCTACATGAATAAATCCAAGCCACAAAGTCCTCTAACCAAAAATTAGGATTAGATTTTCGTGAGATAATACTTCATATTTTTCCTTAAAACCTCCAGCACCCGAATAGAATTTATAAAATATCTAACAAATTATTAATATATGACCAGGACATGATCTTTATTGTTGCTAAGTATATTCCTTACAAGAACTGCAAAGCTCTAGGACTCAGGGATCTCTGCAAAGTAACTTTTCAGGGATCTCTGCTCCTGTGTTGACAGGCAGCAAAGTCCTTCAGTCCCCAGTGGGGCACAGAGATACAGAAAGATTTTATCTAACCCTTTTCCTGTTGTCATCACCTCAGACAGAACCTCTGCTGTCTCAGAGGCAGCACGCAGGCAGAGTTAGGGGGCAGGGGCAGCAGGGATGAGATGCTGCTGGTGCTGTCAGCCCTGCTGGGCTGCCACGGGGAGGATGTGCATCCCCATCCCCAGCCGAGCTCCATCTGAGCTGGGCACCTCTCCACACTGCTTTGCAGCAGCTTGGCTGGTACTTGCACAAGGAATCATAGAGTATCTGGAGCTGGAAGGGACTCACAAGGATCATCACGACCAATGAGCCAGCAGTGCCCTGGAGCCAGCAGGGCCATCCCTGTCCTGAGGGGGACATCAGGCCCAGCTTGGCCAAGGGAGGGGATTGTCCTGCTCTGCTCTGCACTGGGGCAGCCTCACTTGGAATGGGGGTGCAGTTTGGGTGACACAATATGAGAAAGATGTTAAGCCATGAGAGAGTGTCCAAAGGACAGCCAGGAGGATGAAGGCTCTGGAGGGGAAGTTTTATGAGGAGTGGCTGAGGGCTTGTTCTGTTCAGCCCGGAGAAGACTGAGGGGAGACCTCGTTGCAGTTACAGCTTACTCATGAGGGGAAGGGGAGGGGCAGGCACTGATCTGATCTCTTCACTCTCGTGACCAGTGACAGGGCTTGAGGAAATGGCCTGAAGCTGAGTTGGGGGAGGTTGAGGCTCCATATTAGGAACTAAAGGTTTTTCACACAGAGAGTGGTTGTCCATTGGAGTTCAAGAGTTCAGGAGTTCATAGAATCACAGAATATGCAGAGTTGGAAGGGACCCATCAGGATCATCGAAGTCCAACTCCTGGCCCTGCACAGGACAGCCCAAGAGCATTGTCCAAATGGTGCTTGAACTCTTGTCAGGCTTGATGCTGTGCCCATTGCCTTGGGGAGCCTGTTCAGTGCCCAGCCACGTTCTGGGGCAAGAACCTTTACCTCTTAATACCCACCCTAAATCCCCCCTGGAGCAGCTTTGTGCTACATTCCCTTGAGCCCTGTCACTAGTCACCAGAGAAGAGATGGGTCCCAGCTCTCCCTTTGGAGGGCCCACAGGGCACCCTGCCCAGCCATGTGAGCAGTCCCTGCAGGCTGCAGCAGGGCCAGTTACTATCCATGCTGTCAGCCTCCTGCTCGTGTGGCTCTGGGTGGATGAGAAGACAAGTGCCTTTCCTAAAGGGGCCCATCTGAAACTGCCCTCCAAGGGAGCAGTGTGGGCAGCCTGAGCCCAAATGGAGCCCATACTGTGTTTTCTCAGAATACAGTTGAGAGCAGGGTTCTTGTGTGCTTTACAGTAGCATATAAATGTTCCCCAAGGCCATATTTATTTTCCAATATCCTGCCTATGACTGCAGTTAGAACGAGTCCAAGAGTCCTGATATGTAAAAGGCTTTGGTGAGCTTGGTGCTCCCTGCCTAAAGACAGGGGAAAAGGAGGAAGAGTTTGTTTAAGGAGTAGTGTGTTGTAAACTCCAAATGAGTTTATTCCCTTGTTCATTAACTGTTGTGACCAGCAGTACCAGCACTGTTATCACAAACAGGTTTATAGCAGTTGTCTCTTATCTAAGTGTTGCACTTTCATTGGGCACATTGGTACTGCTGGACTTTGGATCTGGCTTTGCTGATCTTATCAGGATGGTTCATTACAGCCCAACACGTGCCAGATAATAAAGTTACTGCTCTGTGCTTATCCCCTGTTGTGTGAGATATGCTCAGTGGTGTTTGGAGAGGTGAATGCTCTATGGCCTCTCTCCTGCCTAGGCCACAGTCTCAGAAAATGTGGCTTCAATGCTTTACAGATGCTTGGGAGAGGCTTAAGAAGCACTGTGCTTAAAATGTTAGGAAGGGCATTAGCCCACTCTGCCTGGTCCTCACTAATGTGATGACTTAGAGAGCTTCCCTCTTCCCTCTGTGACTGCAGAGTCAGAAATATATGCTCTTTAGCTTTGAGGCAGGTAACTTAAAATTCTAACAAGTGCACATTAAAACAACCAGCACTGGCCCAAGGGGACATTTTCTCCATCTTAAACCTTTGACAGTGACACGAAGAAACTCAGTATTTGGCAAGAAAAGGGGGGACATTTTTGGAGTTTCACAATAGCAGCAGATTGATTTCCTTTTAAAAATCAATGTTTGCAGTGAGTGGAAAGTCCAGTACATTGCATGGGTTTCAGAGAGGGCTTGTGGGAGGAGAGCAAGGTGGTTAAAAAGAGCACTGTTAGAGCACTGCAGTTCATCACACCAAATGTGTACTAAGGAAAGACAAGTAAGGGGCCAAAGCCTTTGGCACTGTGTGTTCCTGAGCTGCACAGCTGGAGAGGAGCTGGCTGCTGTCTGGTGGCAGAGACCCCTCTGGGCTGACTTACTTGGCTCTCCTGCAGTGTTTGCTGGGGGAAGAACACACACTAGCATGCTTTGTTTGGAGATAATGTAATCCAGAGTAGCACATAGCTTTGGAATAGCTTGAATGGCAGCTTTTCTACCACTTTTAATGTGTACTCTTAAATTACCCTTTAGTGATATTGTTCTCTATTTCATTATCAGGTCAGCAAACCAGAGTTCTCTGGCATGTTTATACAGGTTAGGGGGATAGACTAATTAAAAAACAGCACATGGAATTGCCCCCCCAGCATGTGCTAGAATTGAGGAGTTATCATATTTGCAACTTTATTTAGTCAAGTGTCTAATTTAATGGCTAATAATACTTGGCAAAATCAGATGGGACAAGTAAAAATGAAAGGCCACTAACACAGGAGAACACATCAGTACATCTTAAGGTGCATTTGAGGGCTATGAAAGCTGTTCTTCAGTCTGTGTTCATTTATCTCAGTAGTTTATGCAGACAAATGCAAAAAGGGCAGACTGCTCCTCAGGCAAAGGAAATTGGCCGAAAACTATGGTGTTTTGTGTTTTTAAAGTATGATTGGAAAATATCATTTAAGGTATTTCAATAGAAAAAGCATCAGGCAGCCCTGCAGGTTTTAGCCAGAAATGAATTGGTGGTCCAGCTTGTGCATTCTGGGGCTCAATGTTTGGCCTCACCTATCATTATTCTGTGAGTTCTTCAGCAAATTTTATGTAATTAAAAGGAAATTAATGCAGTCTCCAAACAGCAGCAAAAAATATACAGAGAAGGAGGGCAAGACAATGTTCTTACCTAGGAATTACTTGGGAAAATAATGAGTTCCAANTTTCAACTGAGCTTGGCCGTGGCACTGAGTGCCATGATCTGGTGACGGGACTGGAGTTGGCCCAAGGGTTGGACTTGATGATCTCAGAGGTCTTTTCCAACCCAATCGATTCTGTGATTCTGTGATTCTATCTCAAGCTCACAGAGGTCATGCAGCCATCACTCAGTGCCACAGGCAGGTTTGTTTGTCTCTGCTGACACTGACTTTGTGCAACTGAGCACATGGAAGCTTAACACGTGGGGATTTGTTGGTCTTATCTAGTTTGACAGTGATCTTTGTGAAGTACTGTTTGAATTGCCTGTAATCAGTACTTGAACATCTGTATCAGGTCAATAGACCAGACTGGGAGCAATCAGTCCACCACGTGCTTCCAGAATTTTTCTTTTCATCTTGCTTTGATTGACATTCTCTTAGGAATGCAGCTTAACTTGAACAGTAACACCCCCCACACCCACCAGCCTCCCGAAGAGTCAGAAGTGCTCAAGATATCAGTTCCTTCTCTGGTTAATCAGACAGTAACACAGAGCAAGCCTTTTCCTACCCAGGAGGTTCCCTGTTGCAATTCCCCATGTGTTGCCATCACAAAGCTGGCCTGCACTTGGAAGTGGCCTGGATGCATCAGCTGGGTTTTGTCTGCTTGCTTTGAGAAGGTCATGTAGCATTAGAGGGCTGTCATCAGGGCAGCTGAGAGAAGTGGAAACTCAGTGAGTCATCAGTTAGTTGCCAACTTCATCACTTATTAAAGTGTGTTCATTTCTCTCTAGGAAAGAAGAAAAGAATTTGAGAGCAATCTGCAAAAGGCTGGCTTGGAATTAGAAACAGAAGATAAGAAGGTAAAAAAAAAGTTAAAATTAGGATCGAAGAAACAGACTTGCAAATTAATAAACCACTTTGTTTCTTTGAGAAAAATTATAAATTATGCTTGTGGATTTCAGTGGAGTGTGACTAATTTATCTGAAACAAGATTAATATGTTTATTTGAGTCCTTTTTCCAGATACATTCATCAGAATTGTGGTAGCAGAACAATTGTCATTCAAGAGGAAGTGATGGCTTTTGCTTTCATAACAAAAAGAAAGTTACTCTAAAATAGTGGTGATTTGATTTAAATCCACTTAAATGGGAACTGTGCTCACAGCTAAGTTTAATCCCACCTACCAAGGAACAAGTTTGGATTAGTTATGCCCCTGGATGTTGTAAATATGAGGAAGGGCCGTGGTGTAACAACTTGAGGATGTTCGATTAGACCGTTCGGTTTAACAGCTGGAGAACATGGGATTTTGGATGATGCACTCAGTGTGCCAGAGGCTGGGTGGGGTAGAATAACCCTTGATAGAGTTCAGAGTCTGCAACATCCATAGATGGGAATTCATTGAGCAATATGTTAAAAATGCCTTCTGATTGCCATTTTCTGCTGTGTATGCAGAGGAACACTGAAAGAACTTACACTGTTGGGGGAGGCCTGTGGTAAGATTACAACTTGTGTTTCCAGTGCACTCAGTGTACTGAGAATTTTCAGGCCTCAGTGTGTAAAATTAATATAGTTTGAAAAATCTTTTTGAACTTTTAGTAGTGCAAAGATTGTTTTATGAACAGACAACCACTCAGATAAGCTTGTCAGTTAAGTGTGTATGTATATATATAAGAAAAGTTCCCCTATTCCCTCCTTTTTTTTTTCTTTACATCTTTCAAAAATATGTAAAAGGTGATAAATTTTGCATAAAAACTAGTCCCACAAATTTCACAGTAGAACAGTTTGGTCTGATGTCTGCTTGAACTCTCGTGGGGCAGGAATCTGAAGACGGCAAGATTTTCTTCGTGAAGATCCACGCACCGTGGGAGGTTCTGATCACGTATGCAGAAGTGCTGAACATCAAAGTGCCCATCAAGGAGAATGACATCCCCTGCACGGTGGAGAACCCCCTGGACTGCATGCTGTTCCCACTCAGGCTGCCCGAGCAGGTGATGCACCCCGAGCCGGACTATTTCACGGCGCCCTTCAGCAAGGACAAGCAGGAGCTGTACCTGATCAACGACCAGAGCACCTTCTTCTCGCCGTCCATGAGGAACAGGATAGTACGTACAGGGGTTGGGCTGCTTCCACCTACATGGCCCCATCAGAGTGTTCCTGCAGGGGGGAGGGAGTGTGGACTGGTAGATACAGGGGAGCCTGGGTGCCTGTGCATCTTTCCCAGGAATCTGGAATGATGTTTGTTGGAGCAGATCTTGTGGATGTCTGCAAGGCAGTCGTGCCTGAAGTGTTCTTACAAGGGGTAAGGCCTCCTGAAGGAACACTTCCTGCTTTTGCATATTGTTCCAGCAGATTATACACAGTGCACAACCATTGTAGAACTCCATTAAATGACCTTAATTTGGAAAGGTCTGAAATCCTTGTCTTTGACTCTCAGGTTAATTATATCCTTACACGTTGCCCTTACGGAACAGAAGAAGGGAAGAAAAAATTTGGGATTAAGAGACTGCTAAACAATGGCACCTACACAGCTGCATATCCTCTTCATGATGTAAGTATTTGAGCTTTCTGCTCCCTTGAGCACTTCCCAGTGTTTTCACTTTTACCTACTGGGAATTTGCTGTTTCCAGCAGACATGGAAATGTACTCAAGCTGTATATCTGTCCCATTGATTCTGTTTTATAACTGGCATATCTCCCAGCCCTACTGCTGGCTTTTCTGTGCTGAACTGTTTCTTCCTATGGCTGAGTTTTGAGGACACACCCACGTGTCAGTCACACCATTCCTTTGTAATGTCTCTGAGACGTGCAGTAGTACCTTGGAGAGATGCTGACAGGGAGTGAATCCCTGCTGCAGGTGCATCCCTGCAGCAGTGGGTGTGTATGGGGTGTGTGCACACACACTGTACCTCACTGTGGGATGGTCACTTGTCTCTCTCCCCCCGAGTTTTGGTGAGAAAATACTGGAAAACTGGTAAGGATAGTAAATATTGGTGCTTAGTTTTGCTGTAAGGTCAGTTTTTAATACGACATATGTGTATTTAGTGTTGAAATCCCTTGCAGAAAACAGGAGAGAGATGGGTTACTGTATTTTCCATGGGGTTTGCTCCCCTTATTTCTTTTCCTTCTGAATGTTGTGTTGAATTCCTTGCTTAAATCTTAAATTCTCTCCTTCTTTTTAATAGTTAGTTCAGATGTTGCAGTGCTTTAGTGAACTTAAATTGCTTATTTACATCTCTGAATTCTCCCAAAAATAATTTTTAAATACTTTATATAGATTTAAAGTTTGAAAATATTTTTTCTTTCCTTAGAAAAGTAGGGATATTCCTTAGGTTTTCAGGTGGAAGGTTTAGCTGATCAGGATCTATGCTGTAGAAGGCTAGTCTGGGCTGGGAAGGAATTTGGCCTATTGAGACTACAAAGCCACAGATAATAAAAAGCAAGAATCTCTTCTATACAACTACAACCAACTTTAAATGCTAAGAAATCTTAGGAAAAAATTCCCAAACTTGTGAGACAGACTCACAAATCTCTATAAAAAGAATTATTTAACCTTTTAAAATCTTTTAAAAATGCAAACTTTAGGTTGTTTAAACTTTTTGATTTCTATTTAGAAACTAATTTTCATGCTTTTCTTTGTGATTGAGAGGCATTCAGAAAACCAAGGTCACAAACTGAATATTTGACAGAGCCAGGTACTTCTAAAGGCAGAGCTCTCTGGTACAAAATAAAATTGCAAAAACTGTCAGAAACTGAGGTTGTTTTGTGGTGTTTAATTTCCAGGAAAGTGATGAAGCTCCAGGATTTTCCTAGTGTGTGACAGGCAGATCCCTGGGAATGTCAGGCAGCACAGAGTAGAGAGGGGGCAGCATCACTCCTGTCTGTTTGTTTGGGTGTAGCAGTTGAGGTGTCCCTGAGGGGTTTGGCCTCTGCTCTGCTTTGCCCGCAGTGCCAGTACTGGAAGAAGGCCAATGATCCCAACTGTGACAACGAGAGGTACACGCTCTACATGGAGTGGGCGCGGTTCCTGCGCTTCTACAAGGAGCAGCCTCTGGACCTCATCAGGTGACATTCTGCCTGTGCTTTGGGGGGGTCTCTGTGCTTTTCACTCTAACACAGCCTGCTGGGTAATTCTTGCACTTCTAAGATCCAGTGAGAGCAGGATATTGGTTGAGCACAAGTCCTTGAAGGACACGACACAGCTTTCTGCTAACGACTGGGAAAATGCTGTGTCTCAAATCAAGCCTCTTTCCATCTCTCCAGTGATCAGCCATATTGCAGATAATTCAGCTGCAGGCAAACACATACATTGAATTTCTTGGGGTTTATAATCAAAACCACTGGTAAAATCAGTTTGGAAGCTTAACTCTTAGTTCTAACCCCAAATTGAAACTCATCTTGCCCAAGATCTCTTTGATTCAGCCCATACGATACAATAAAATGTTACTTTGCTCACAGGTTACAGTTCCTCATTTGTAACACAACTGGTTGTATTTCTGTGGATTATCCCTTTGTTCTAACCCTATGATCAGAACTGGTGTACCCAGGTTTGTTTGTAACTCCTTAGAAAAATCAGGAAGTAAATCTTCATTTATGTTATCCTGTAGGAAAGAGAGAGAGTGATTTTAAAGCTGGAGCTTCTGCTAGGAGGAAAAAAGGGACAAGAGAGGCCATATATTCTGTTCATTCATCTTGTTCATTCCCCTTGAGTAACTTCTCATGGCCAGCTGCAGCTCTCACTTTGCCACTGTACATCAGTGCCTTTACTCTTCTGTTAAAAGAGAATTTTGCCCAGTGTTTCATTTTGACTCTGGGCAGTTGGCTCTATTACTCTTTTAAATTTTGGGTTGTATTATCCATTAACAATTATTCCATATTTTTTCTGTATTCAGGAAGTACTATGGTGAGAAGATTGGAATCTATTTTGCCTGGCTGGGATTTTACACTGAGATGTTATTCCTTGCAGCAGTTGTTGGCTTAATCTGTTTTCTTTATGGCTTGTTTACAATGGATGAAAATATGAGCAGGTGAGTGCAATGTTGAAAATCTCCTGGGCAGAGTTAAGCAATGGGAAAATTTAGTTCTTGCAAAAAAACTCAACAAATAAGCTTTAGGGCTTGTCAGAGCAGACAAATTTGTTTTTCAGCTGTCTTTATTGATTGAAAAGGTGGTGGACCACTAATGCAGAACTTGTGACTGCTAAGACTCAATTTGCAGGTGAAAAGCAGCATTTTATTGCCATTTGACAATAGTTTTTTGTATTGGAGAACCTGCATGAAGTCCTAAGAGTATCATTTACATCCCTCAAAATTAGGTGTTTATTGTTGCCTGAAGTCTATTTAATCCACCTTGCAGAGCAGTCTGACTCTCTGTGGAGTTCATCATTTGTCCTGACTACCAAAAACATGAGTGAGACAGATCAGCAGTGCTCTCCCATCAGAGGGATCCAGTATCTCAGAAGCCATAGTTTGCTTTTTTAAAATAAGCATTGTATTTGTGTCCTCACAGGTCCCAAGATTCATTGTATGCAGGGGCTGGGGGTGGGGAGAGGAAAAGAGGGTTGACATTGCATTGCTCATTGTTTTCTGTAAGGAGGCTTGCAGAATATTTTGAGTTTTAACCACAGAAAATGAATAACAGGTTAAAATCCTCATCTATTCTATTGAATTATGTAATTTTGAGACTTGTATTTTAGTCAGGTTAAGAATGCCCCTTGGAACACTGCTATACTTGTTCAGATAGCCTGGGATTGTAAACTTCACACACTGTCACAGTTACATTGAAGTGGCAAACTTTACTGCAGACAGCAAAGCTGAAGTCCTGTCTGTGCTTCCAGAAAAGGTGTTTTGATCCCTCTGCTGACCTGATGAGAAATAACACTGTTTACATCTCCCCCAAGAGCAGTGCCTGTGCAGTACAGCTCCTACACTCCTGATTCATTGCTGACAGGACCAGAAAGCCCATACTGAGAGATCTGTTCATTCTTTTCCTTGTAGCAGCTGGTTAATTCCTTGGCTTGTGCTGCCCAACCACAGGTTATCACCAGCCAGTGTGACAAGACGTGGCAACTTCACTGTGAAGCTGCAAATCTTGAGCTTTGAGCATATGGAGCTCTTATTTTATTTATTTTTAAAACAAGTTTCATGTAACAGCTCTTTAAGATGCTATGGAAACAGAAAGTTTACAATGTTTTGCCCCTCAGCAAAGAAATCTGTGACCCTGCAATCGGAGGAGAGATCATCATGTGCCCTCTTTGTGACCAGGAGTGCGAGTACTGGAGACTGAACACCACCTGTGAGTCCTCCCAGGTCTGTGTCTGCTTCTGCTGCCAGTTGTTCTTTCTGTCCATCCTGAAAGCTGTTTTGGCACTGACCTGTTCCTGGCTGTTCTGTTGCAGTATTCTCATTTGTTTGACAACGTGGCAACTCTCTTCTTTGCCATTTTCATGGGCATATGGGGTGAGTACATTTGATAAGGTTTATGTCAAGCCATAAGATCTTGGCCAAGCTGCTGCTGAGGGTCTCTGGAAGTGGGAAGAAGGGGAATAATGGCTTCACTTTAATCCTGCCTCAGATGCAAAAGTGATCAAAGAGTAAAAATAATTTAAGGTTGCAGAGTAATTAAGAAACCCAAAGAAAATCCAGCAGATGTCTAGGATATCCTAAGTATTGTGTGCCCTTAACGGCTAACATTGCTTTTCTCCTTAGTAACCAGAGAGGTCCAACTTTTTGCAGTCCATGTAAGAGTCCTCTCTGCTCAGCCCTGCTCATTGTCAGTGTCCTGTGAGAGAGTGGAGCCATTCTGTGTCTTGTCACTGCATGGTGGCCCATCACTGCCACTGCATTAGCAGTGCTTTGGAATGAGAAAAATAGTTGGGTTCTGCTCCAGAGAAGTTCATACATTGTAGTATGTTGTGATGATGCAGAAATGGTTGGATTTCCAGCTTTTCCCTAGAATCATGGTTTCACACCAAGTGATACTTGTTCAGACATTTAAGATCGTATTATGTTGAAAATGTTCTTTTTTTAAACTCTGTGAAGGTTCATAAATACAGAATAGCATAATTATTTTTCTTACGTCCTTAAATGCATCTATTGTTTTATACTGTTTGTATGAAATACCATGATTAAATCTTCAGTTTGAATATAGATATTTCATTAGCTCACAAAGACCTCTGTGCTAGTAGAAAATCTGTGTATTTGTTTTCAAAGCATCCTAGCCACTAACTTTTCTCATATAGAATTATTTTAAAAAATCTAATAATATGATGTTGTAGGGCTGTTTTACTAAACTTTTCTTGTTTTTTAAGCACTAGCATTTGTGTGACATGGATTAGTCATTCAGGAAGTACCAGCCAAAGGGTTTAAAACTGCAGAAGATAAGCTTTCCTGTGTTTGTATTAACCACAAAGCCTCTCCAGTTCAAATAAGAACAATCAGATTACTAAATGTTTGTGTTTTAAAGTAGTTTACAGAGGGCTCTTAAAATGTTATATAGTATTATAAACTTTATAGTTGTTTATATATGAAATCAGTTCCCTCTAGTGTCTTAAAAAAATTCTTAAGCCAGCCTAACTCTTGATCATATGAAAAATACCAGACATTCATTGTCTCTAAAATGATCGTGGTATCGAATAGGCATCAAAAAGCAACAGAAATCTTTGAACATACTACTTGAAACCCATGCTGCTTATTCGTAGGAGTTGTTCACGTGCTGCAGATTTATCCACAAGCAATTATTTGTATTACCAGGTCCCTTTGTTAATTCAGTGTCACTTTTTGCATATGAAAAGCAGTTAAACTGTTATTGAACATGGTCCTCATAACCACAGAAATACCCATATCTTGTCTTGGCATCTTCATGTCATCCATTTCTGGAATTCAATTAGCTAATAAATCCCATATTATGATGTTGGCTGTGAACTTTAATAGATAGTCAGTAAAAATGGATAGGTCACCTTGCGAGGATAAATGATAAACCACAGGACAGGAGCCAGTGCAGTGCAGTGCAGAAGTTGAACTTGGTTCATGAACTTGTTCACTTCTTCCTTAACTGTATCTTATCATTTGCAACTCTTAGTTACACTTTTCTTGGAGTTCTGGAAGAGACGGCAAGCTAGACTGAAATATGAGTGGGATTTGGTTGACTTTGAGGAGGAACAGCAACAACTGCAGCTGAGGCCTGAGTACGAGGCAAAGTGTACCCAAAAGAAGAGGAATCCTGTCACTCAGGTAGGGAGCACGCTGGGTGATGCACATGCAGCGTCAGGTGGGTGCTGAAAGTTTCATGATAAGCAAATTTATGCATTAAATCAGGAACACAAAGGCAAAGTTTATGGGTTTGACACCATCTTTGTTCATATTTCAGGGCAGCAGTCTCTGAAATCTTCTTGCCTTTAAAAAGCACTCTTTGTCATCCCTGCACAACATAGGAGGAAGCAGTTGCTTTGATCTAAAGATACATAAGTGGGTCTAGCTGTGGTTTTGCTTCTGATATCCAACCAGAGATGAAGGTTGCTGAAGTCCTGCCTCTGAAATATAATTGAGATACAGTTATTAACACACAGTCATTAAACACTCTATATAAATACTTACTAGATGTTAATTGTTTTCATTCAAATTTAATTGAGGTAGGAGCATTTAAAAAATGTAGGGACCAGCTGGCTGCATTCCATTATGACATCTACCAGCTCAGTTTGATGTATTTTTAAGTCATCCTTTCTCTTTCCTGGAATGGCATGTAAATAGCTTATTGTCACTAGTCCCAAGTACAGGCAATAGAAATGGACTGTAAGGTACATTTCTGATCTCAGAGTGAGACACTGCACTGCGCTGGGCTTTCTAAGTATGTATTAACAATTACCATAAAAATTCAATGACTCCACAAGACTTTATTTTATGACACACCAATTTGTTGTCTTGGTGGTTTTTCAGAAGCTTTTTTGCAGCAGGGCTTGGCAGTGATCCCTATCAGTACCCAGTAAGAGGGTCACTTGTGCAAGGCTAGCCACGCTGTGGTGTAATTTCCTTCCACTGGAACTTGTGCAATACTGAGCGTGTGAAAAGTTTCAAAGAAGTTAATTCTGCAAACTGATACAGTTCTGTGGATACAGGGCAGTGACTGTATTGTGTCCCACAGCTGGCTTTGCTTCCTTCAGAAAATTACCTCCTCATTCTTCCTGTCCACAATTTGAAGGTCTGGGTGCACTGAAACCACAATTGCCCAGGCTGGGGCTTTGATTGACTCCTCGTTTGTTTATGGTGCTAAACTATCTGACTAGATTGTAGCTAAAATCTGGTTTTGCTGATTACAGGAGAATTTTAATTGACATAAATAATGAAGCATTCAATTCAGACTTAGACTCTGTCATTGCACATTACTGCCTACATTACATTTCTACAGTATAAACCATGTCGAGTAGCCTGGGATATGTGAAATATTTGCTCTTAGTATAGAACATGTTTTTTGTTAGCACAAAATAGGTATAAAATGATAGGAACCTGTGTAAAGTTCTATTAATAGAGCCTTTAACTACTACCATCATCCAGAAAGTTGTGACTGTGCTCATGTGAAATACTTGGTGCTGCTCTGTTCAAGAGGAACATAAGCATTCCACAGTGCCTTGTCCCACAGATTTATCAAATCCAGGTAATTTCTAATTAAATCTTCTTCCACTGGCATTAGTTCTTAAATGATCCTTTCATAGTACATGTAATTTGGGACTTTAGGAACTAGAATAGGTTGCAAAAGCGCTACACAGAAATGGTTCATGTGTTATGTGGGGATAGTTGCCTGGTGCTGCAGCAGAGCTTGTCAGCTGCATTCATAGGCAATTCTTCAAGTAAAAACCAGTAAAACTGAAGCAGTGGAGTGCAGCACTCTCTGACTGGCACATCCAAATGACAACTTTAGGAATCCTCAGCATGAAGAATTTATAAAACCTGAGTGGAGTTTTGGACTCAGAGCTGTATGACCGCAGACCTAGCATTGCAGTAATAGTTCTGGCCTGCTCATCTCATGAAGTTGGTCTTCTTCCTTCAGCTACTGATTGATTTGGCAAAGGTTTAACCATTCTTTCCAGGTACTCTCTTTACTTTTAGCAGTGTTAGGGCCACTTCTGTCCTGATATTTTTGTCTCCTACACCAGCAAATTCGAAATAATGTCCCGTCTGCCGTTGTGGAGAGTGTGGGTTCTGAGTGGTTTTCCTTGGATGTGGGCACTTCCACAGAGCTGATGAGAGCTCTGTGTACTGCTTGATGTTGGAGTAAGATGTTGAAATGAGATGAACTGTGCTGTGCTTGACTGTTTCAGGAGATGGAGCCTTATTTGCCTTTAACTAGTCAGGCTGTGCGATTCTGCATCTCGGGAACTACCGTGTTGTTCTGGGTGAGCATCGTTTTGAATCGTCACTTCAACACATGTCAGAGTTGCTGATCATTACTAATCATCACATTAACAAGAATTGGGTTTAAGCATGCTGTTATTACTGCCTGCAGATTTCCTGCTGGCATTCAGATAAAAATTTTTGAAAAAGACCCTGGAAATATGCCATTAATTAGTAATTTGATTGGACATCTTAGCACAGGGATAATTTCTCTGTGACTTTTTAAGAGACCTACTGAGAAACTTGTAGTAAAGGCAAACAAAAAGAAGGGAATTACTACAATGAATGCAAGTAAGTTTCAGAGTGGACAGTGTAATCTAACTTGTCCCTTTCACTTCCATTTCTATGAGTCTGTATTCTTCTGCTTTTTGTTTGCAAATATTGGTATCAGTTTGTCTGCTTTTCTTGTGTTAACCAAGTAATTTTGTTGGATTTAACATATCTAATGCAACAGAGTATTTTGGTGGTGTATTTGGCATTTCAGCACTGCTGAACTCTTGTGACCCTGAGATTAGCTCTGTTGGTTAAAACCTGGTTGTAATAATGCCAAGGTCATGGGTTCAGTCCCCCATGTGGGCCATTGACTTGAGTTGGACTCGATGATCCCTGTGGGTCCCTTCCAACTCAGAACAGTCTGGGATTCTGTGAAACTTGTGGGTTCTCAGAGGAACATCAATGTAGCTGCACCTGAAACTAGACATACCTGCAGGGAATAAAATGTGCAGCCCCTAAAGCAGGGTGTTTTCCCTGCCATTCCGAGGCTCTGAGCTGCAGTGTCTGTCCCCTGGCCAGGTGTCCCTGATCATCGCCAGCATGATCGCGGTGATCGTGTATCGCCTGGCGGTGTACGCGGCCTTCGCCAGCCTGATGGAGAATGCGCAGAGCCTGCAGCCCATCAGCGGCCTGCTGACCCCCCAGCTGGCCACCTCTGTCACTGCCTCCTGCCTCAACTTCGTCATCATCATGATCCTGAACTTCTTCTATGAGAGGATAGCCATCTGGATTACTGATATGGGTAAGCAGAGGTGCCTGAAGACAGCACTTGGAAGGAACCACTGAGGGCATTGCCCATCACGGTACTCTCTGTGGTTTTTCTCCACTCAGGCACAGTGTGGCCTGCAGTGAGGACTGGAGTGTATCCAGGGCCATAATGAACATTTGCCCTGTGTTTCAGTAGTTCTCATAACCTGGTTTCTCTTTGTATGATGTTTGCTTGTATTAAAACTAGTCTGCAGAGACAGTCACAGATCTGAACATAATTACCTTTGTATTATGTTAGAGTCACCAAAGCGAGATCAGACTGTCTGGATCCAGCAGTATTTCAATTAGAAATCCTGTAGATACATTTCTAAAAATAGGTCATGGCCATGCTTACAAGTTAAAAAACTAAATAATCATGATTCTTAGTTTGGGGGGAAAGGAGGATGGGGGACAGGCTAGGACAGTATAGTTTTCATTTTTCCTGAGTGCTGTTTCCCTTAGCTCTGACTGTTCAGATTTGGAGTTACACAGGTGGAAGGCAGAGGTTGAGCAGGATGAGAAGCTGTGCCCAAGATGTGTCCTTGTGGCTGTAGCCACTGGTACAACATCCTGCAGCAGGCAGGCAGGCCAGAAAGATCAGCTACTTCTGAAGTGGAATTTGTATTATACTTTTGCTTGCATGCTGGAAATACCCTTCCCTAGAGCCCTTCTTACATATTATTTTTGTTTGATTTGTCCTTAATGATTTAGATGTGCAAGTCCCTGAAGATTTTTATAGAAAGAAATAATTGCAGAATATTGAGCTGAAAGTACTGTGTGCTTGTAGTTTGTACAGGGGTCATAAAAACAGATGATCATCTTTTTGTGAGGTCTTGCAAGCAGAGTGAAGAATTGAAAGGTGTTTCTTGGAGAAACTTAAAGGGATGTTGCATTTGGTTTATTTTGATTTATCGCAGTCCATGTCTTGTCTCTGTGATCTGTATTGCTTATCTGACTTGGCCAATTTAAACCAAACTGAAACAGAGTAAGTGAAACTACCCCTAGTGAACACAGAAACAAAGAGAAAATCTTGGGGTTTTTTAATCTTTCTTTCTTGAGGCACAAGACTTACAAACACAAAGGCTCAGCAGTGCTATTTTGCTGTCTGTGAGCATGGAGGATTAATTGCTGAAGTGACAGCACTACCTGTGGTTGTGGGTTGCAGAGGGAAACAGCAGTCCAGGGGTGTGGGGCTGCTGCCCTCCTCGGGCTGCCAGGAGTGTCTGCACAGACCTCCTCCACTGCAGCTCCCTGAGCAGCTTAGGCCAGATCTGTGTTCAGACATGCAGGTGTGAGTATCACCCACCCCTGGCACTCTGAGTGTTGTGTGCCTGACACCAGTATTTGAACCACTCAGTGAAACACAGGTATTTTAAGCAGCTGCAGCCCAGGCAGGCTGCCTCATCTGAGTGCTGCCTCCTCTATCAAACACTCCCCTGTCAGGTTCCCAGGAAATACCTTATGTTCTTCTGGCATGCAGGCTTACACCAAGCTTGGTGTAAGTTCACTCAGATATGTAAAATTACTCTACCATGAGGCAGGTGAGTTCAAAATGTCTGCCAGGTCCTGACCAATTCAGAGGGATTTGAATGCTTGTAGTGTATTTTCTTCCCCTGTTTCCCAACTTGAATTGGTTATATGTTATCACTTAACAGAACATTTAACAACAATGTGCTGGGGGCTTCCTGCTACCTTTAAAAATATAAACATGATGGGCAATGACCAGCAAGGGGCAGCAAAATAAAATAAAATTTCTGTTTTCTGGTTTCACAGAGATCCCCAGGACTCATATGGAGTATGAGAACAGGCTCACTATGAAAATGTTTTTGTTCCAGTTTGTCAACTACTATTCCTCCTGCTTCTACGTGGCCTTCTTCAAAGGGAAGTTTGTTGGTTATCCAGGTGCCTACACATACATGTTTAATCGCTGGCGAAATGAAGAGGTAAGACTTTCTTAATTAAGGGGAATTGTTCTCTTCAACCTGCAGTCATAAATTTCCAACTGCAGGCTTGGTCTGAACTGTCCTAGAGCTCAGCTGGCCATCCTGAGGCTGATGGTGGGGCTTTCAAGGACTCTTCCTGCTGTTGCTAGCCAGGGAAACACAGCAGTGAAAATCTGTCAGTCACAAGAGTGAAAAACCAAAAAGATTTTCCTAATTCTCTAGAAACAACAGTGGCTCTTGCCATAGATCTCAAAAAGAAAAAGTGTGTTGCTGAGAGCTCACTGAGCACCACAGATTCACCTTGCTGGCCCTGGGAGGTGGGTGCCACACACAGATCCTGCTGCTGAAGCGCCTCTGAATTACTGTCTCCAAATGGTTGTTGTGTTTTGGTGTGTGTTTTATTACACACTTTGAGCACTGAAAGCCCTTCTGTAACAGCCTTTCTGAGAGGGCAGCTTAGCTGGTAGCCCAGGTGGAAATTAAGTGTTGTCCTAACAAGCTGTAGGAACTCCTTTCTTTCATTTATACAGTAGCAGAATGTGGTTTATCTGGGTGGTGTCCATGGTTCGTGTCCACTGACGCCCAATTTGTCTCCCCCAGTGTGACCCTGCGGGCTGTTTGATAGAACTGACGACTCAGCTCACCATAGTCATGGCTGGCAAACAGATCTGGGGAAACATCCAGGAGGCCTTCGTCCCGTAAGTGCTCTCTTCCACTGACGTGCCCATCTTACAGCCAGAGGAGGTTCTTGGAAGGAGGGATAAAAAGTATTGCCAGACAAGGGAGCTAAGAATTCTGTAATCAAGCAGAAATGCTAACAAGTAGGGTCATTGCACAGAGGCTTCTGGCCTCTCGTTGTGGAAGCTGTGCTTGTAGAAGCACGTTGCTTGCTCAGAGAAAGGGAGGCCTCACATATTCCACAGAATATTCTGAGTTGTAAGGGACCCACATGGATCATGGAGTCCTGGCCCTTGCAGGGTCAAACCCACAAACTCAGTGGTGTGCGCACTCTGCTCTAACCAGCTGAGCTAATCTGATCTGCCTCACTCACTGGTAACTCTTTTCTTCATATACAGCTGGATTTGTAACTGGTGGGGTCGTCGGAAAGCCAGAAATAATCCTGAAAATTTATACAGTCGCTGGGAGCAAGACCATGATCTGCAGACATTTGGAGCCTTAGGCCTGTTCTATGAATACTTAGAAATGGGTAAGTGTAAAATTTCACATTTGGAATTGAGGACAAGACACTTTGTACTGACACTTTCCAAAAAATACCTTCTCGATGAATTGTTACAGTTGGGTTCATCTGCTTCACTGCTGGAAATCATTAAATAGGTCATCCTAATTAAAAAAAAAAGCTATCTTTGCATCTTTAACTGCAGCAAATTTCACAGAAACACTGCAAAGACTATTTGTTTCCCTCATTTGAATGGGGAACATTATTCTCAGTGCAGCCAGCTGCCTCTGTGCCTGTTCTGTTCTTGTTCCAAAGCGTATCCTTAGCTGATGTCAGTGGAAATTTTAACTATGGGAGGAGTGCCAAATGTGCTGTAAGGATGGGTACTGCAGACATGAGAGCTGAGAACTGGTCCAGGGAGAATCCCTTCAGCTGTAGGTTTGCCCTGATCAGCACTTCCTGCAGTCCAGCAGAGGGAGCCTGGGTGATGGAACAGGGTGTTTCAAAGGGCTGGTGAACACACCAGCCTGTAGCATTAGTTTACAGACCTGAGGATCTAGAAGTAAAACTGAAGCCAAGCTAAATCTAAGACACTTTTAAAAAGGTAATATTTATCTATTATGAGAACACATTTTGTTGAAAAGTGGACCTTTGTATTACTATATTTCGACAGAAATGAGAAACATCTGTCAGAAAATATAGCTGTGTAGCATTATTATTGTCACTTAACAGTTAATGTCATACAGGGCTGTGATGCTGTGAGATTAATACACTCAGAACAATCAGGGTTGTCAGCCATGTCCCTGCTCTTCCAGAACCAACTGAACCACCATGCTTCAGCATCATCCTGGGGCTGCTAAGCTAGCAGGAATTTCGTTGCTTGTCTAAGGTGAAGAACTCAGCACTGAAATAATGGAAGAGCTGATGACTGGTGTATGGGAATTTATTTTTATCCACTGCCTGAACCAGACAGAATAGTCTTGTTTCTTGTCTTTGAAATATAGTGGCAGTATTGGCTCTGCACTGAGGATTATCCCATTCTGTACTAAGGTGTTTACTTTTGGTGACTGAAAGCATCATTTGTGTGTTTCATCTGGAGTTCTTAAAGTAGTATTAAGACTCTCCAGTGGAACTATTGCATATAGAATTGGTAGGAAAGTTTTGACTAAATCAGTAACAATAGGTGGAGGTAAGGTGGTGATAAAAGTAGAAGTATTTCCTCTTTTTCAGTTAGGAGTGTAGTTAATAAGTAAAAGGAGAAAAGGATTGCTCTGTACAAACTGCAGGAGAAGAAAATGAGCCTGTTCCTCTCTCATAATTCAGTTTGATGTATGAGTACATCCCAGCTCCCCAACAGTCCTGCACCACTCATGCAAGACCTGCAGCACCATGGAAAGCAAATTGGTATCCAGCACTGCTGGCAGCAGCGCTTCACAGGCCCCAAATGCCTCTCCCCGTGGGTACTGCAGAAGCCTTGGGGTGGGGTTGGTTGCCACTTGGCTCAGGCCAGGCCTGCAAAGGACTTGTTGTGCAGCCTGGCAGAAGTTTGCCATTTGTCTGCGGGTGGCAGACCCTCATCACCCTGAGGGTACTTTGTAGGGGCAGGTTTTGACACTTCCCTTTTCTCCCTTGCAGTTATTCAGTTTGGATTCATTACTCTCTTCGTGGCATCCTTTCCCCTGGCTCCCCTTCTTGCTCTGATGAATAATATCCTGGAGATTCGAGTAGACTCCTGGAAATTAACCACTCAGTACAGGAGACCTGTGGCTGCCAAAGCACACAGCATAGGGGTTTGGCAGGAAATCCTCAATGGAATGGCCATCCTGTCTGTTGTCACTAATGTAAGTATGTTCACTGTGCTACATCAATGCTGATTCTTCCACAGACTCAAAATGTGAAGCATTAAAAACCAGCTGATGCTTTTTCTCCTTCATCAACACTGTATCAGAGTACCCTACAGTGAGGTCATCAAACCTTTGGCTTGTCATTTTGTTGACAACATGCAGCTCCCAATCCATGTTTCCTTGGACCATGATCTTTCATTCAGTTGTCCATGTTTTCCAGCCTTTTGGAATGGCATAGGCCAGCCAGAAGCTTGGTCTGATGAAGCACACTGATTGCCCAGAGGGGACTGTAGGGCACAGGAAAGGTGGATGAATTCTGTGGGCTGGATGTATTTTTGTCCTGTTCTGTGGGAATTGTGCTCATTCAGGTGCTTCTGGATGCCCCTGTGGGGCCACTGGCTCCAAGCACGTTGTATAAACAGCAAACGAAATGCTATGCCAGGGTTTCACTGCAGCCCAGTGTGAAGCAGAATGCTAAGCAAAGGAGATGCCTCTCTTTAGCGTGTCGTTAGGCAGCAAAGCCACTTGCAGGTATTGCCTGAGTAGCAAGATACCTGAGCACCCTGAGTGTCTCGAGTTCCCGGGCCAGATGTGCTGAGGCTGCACTCGGCAGCTCTCCCCAAGGTGAAGTGCCCTAACTGTGTCTCTGACCCTTTCCTGAGATACTCTGGGTAATGCCAGAGTGACACAACCACAACCCCGTTATGAATCTGCTCACAGATTTTTGTGCCACTTTCCTAATTTCTTTTTCCAATTGCTTTTCAGGCATTTATTGTTGCATTCACTTCAGATATGATCCCTCGTTTAGTTTACTACTATGCTTATTATGAAAACGAAGACTCGCCTATGTCTGGATACATAAACAACAGTCTGTCAGTGTTCCAAATCTCAGATTTTCCTGACAGAAACAAACCTAAAGAGAATCCAGAAAACTTTGTCATATGCAGGTGGGTGTAATAATAAGTATTTTCTCACTTTGCTTAGAATACAGCATAAAAAAAGCCAATGCAGATCTAAGTAGTCCATTAGAAATTAAATTCTGTCATTGTCATCATTCTAAAGTGTGAGAGGTAATATTTAGGCTATTAACAAGGTAATGCAGAGGGGGTAAGAGATAAGCCAGTAACACAAAAAATGTCACCTCAAAAAAATTACTGCTGAAAGTGTCATTGCTAATGTGCTTTTGGGGTTTTTTTTGTTTACTTAATTAAACTACTGATTTCTTAGTGATGAGGGAGATTTATGTCCCTAAATTTGCAAACTTCAGCCTCTATTTTCAAAGGTTTTTAGGCTGCATAAGTGGACAAGGAAGCAGCATAAAGGGGATGTTTAGATTCCAAAGCTGAAAATGAGCTACAGTGCTTTAAGTCAATTCTTATTTTGCTGGATACCACCAAGGATCAGACCTGTCCTGCTTTCATTTAAAAAGCAGTCCCTTCTTGCTAGAGGAGGCACTACACATTCTAGAATAGTAACTGAAGAACTTTGGAGAAATCCATGGTAAAAGAAAAGTATTCATAGAATTATAGAATCGATTGGGTTGGAAAAGACCTCCCAGATCATCGAGTCCAGCCCTTGGTCCAACTCCAGGCCATTTATTAGACTATGGCACTCAATGCCATGTCCAGTCTCAGTTTAAAAATCTCCAGGGATGGTGAATCCACACCCTCTCTGAAAAGAATTTTTTTCTGATCTATAACTTGAATTTGCCCTGGCAGAG
>VWZD01001518.1:750989-782413 GCA_013396695.1 Sakesphorus luctuosus | reverse complement strand
TTCTCTCAACCTTTCCTTATAGGGAAGGTTCTCCATCTTTCTAATAATCTTTGTGGCCTTCTGTGGACTCATTCCAACAAGTCTATGTCCTTCAAATGCTTTCCAGAGCTGGATGCAGCACAACAGATTGTATCAATTGGTAGAGGATTGCAACTGGGCAATGGAGGCACAGTAAAAACACACCTAGAGTACCTGTGTCTGGCTTTTCAGATCCACTTCAAATTCTTCAGAGCTCGGCCTGATGTGGGAAAAATGAAGTGATGAAGTGGTCCTCCTTTGGTCTTTGTTATGCTTGCATTACAGAGATATTTGAGCTCTTTGTTTATGAGGCACTTGCCAGCTCAAAACTTCTATTTGATTTTAGTTTTCTGGCAAATACCAGCCTGTAAACTATAGGAGCTGGGGAACTCATTTAAGAACACAGAGGAGTTAAGAAGTCAGGAGTAGCAAACTCAAATGCCGCTCTGAATGAATCTACCTGGGCTGGTCAGTCACAACTATCTCTATTCCTTAGGGAACATCTCGATTATTATTTTACTTCACATTCAGACCATGGCAGTTACTCAGGATCAGGGTCAGAGTTCCAGTTATTTCAAAAAAGACTGTGCATGAATAAATATCACTGATGGTCAGGGTTCATAATGCAAGGCAGATTTGATTCATGAGCTTGATATCTCAGCAGATACGCACATTTAGTGAAAACAGCTGAAAATTCTTTGTTCTTGGCAATTAAAAGAAACCGAACTGGTTTGCAGCCCAGCATTAAACCTGTAAATTGTTTGGTATGGTCATGATTTGGAATTAGCCTCCCTTTGGCCAGTAATAAATCTGGCCTGTTGATATAAACATTTGGTGTCCCAATTGAAGTTCAATGCTATATTGTTTCCTGGTTTTTAAGAGGGATAAACATAATGGATTATTACACAAACAGAAAGCATTTAGAACTAAACACAGTGCCTGCCTTCATACACAAAGATATGGACCCTTAGGATAAATAAGTTAATGGTAAACATAAACAGGAGAGTTAATATTTGTTATACTCCATGTTCTTGATTGGTTTAATAAATCCTTTGTGGCTCATCTCTGTGGAGCAGTTCTGCACAATGCACCGAAGCTAAATTACATAACAGTTTATACAGTCACAATTGGTAAATTGTGGCTCAGACTGTAAAGCCTTATCCAGTAATCCTGCCATATTTCTAAAGCAAATTGTTGCTTAATTGAAACCTGCTTTGATATAAAAATACAGCCTTTTCAGTGTGTCATCCTTTTTTTCCCCCCTTACAGTTTGCTAAGGCTTCCAGCAGTTTAAAGTGAGGGTTAATTTTGCATTAAGACCATTGCCTCCTAGTTTCTTTCAAATAAAGCCAGGGGAAGTTCAGAGGAAGGCTCTTTCCTCTGATAATGAAGCTCTCCACGTTAATGATGCATGCAGACTCCCTCGGATCCTCTGAATTAGAAATACTCGTGTGCCAGCGCTCCTCTGCTTCATTAACATTTAAGAGAGGTAGATTGGTGGCTATTTAGGGCACAGTGAAATCGCTGGCTATTTAGGGCGAATGGAAATGGTGCTAATCGTGGCTGGTAATTCCATTAGTAGGGTACTTCCATTTTGGTGCCTGTTTGGCAGGTAGGTGAAAAAAAGCAGCACACTGACATCCTTTCCAGGGGAATGTAGTCTCAGGCTTGTTGTTGCCCTGCACCAGTTACCTTGTACAATGAGCTGCAAGTTTTCCAGGTTCCCCAAATTTTTGCTTTGGTGTGCTGGCTGTCCGTCAGGAGTAAGGTAGTGTTTCTTGGTGGCAAAACTTCAAGCAAGGTATTAAAAAGACAAGGACACAGCATTGCAGGTCAAGAAAATCCCAGAGATTTCAGGTCATAAGATATCTCCTGCTCTCTTCCTTCCTGAGTCACGAACAAACTTCTAGGTGAAGGTCAGGAAGCCAGACTATCCTGGTAGGATACTATATAATATTTTCTTACTTAGAAAAAATTTCTGGCATTAAACCCCAGCATTTTTGAATCAAAAGTTCTCTAGCAAATGCTCTCTGTGCCTCCATCCTAAAGAGTGAGAAAAAATAACTGAAAATAAAATTGGTACTGTCTGAAGTAGTCAAAAATCTATCCTGGCTTTGGAGTCTAGGGAGAAAGGGCATGATATGGAGGATTCCCTGTCCTGTCTCTGTCTGACTGAACACTGTGACTTATGCAAAGTGTTCAAAAAAACCTGTGACTGTGGCACTTGAGGACATGGTTTAGTGGTGGGCTTGGCAGTGCTGCATCTTTTCCAACCTAAATGGTTATATGATTCTATGCCTTGTCTGTTATAAGCAGGTACACAGGGAAAGATGTATTTTGCTTAACAGTAGCCATCTGGAAGTTAGCTGTCTGGTTTAAGGTATTTATTTAGGGTCTTCTCAGTACTGGTCTCCAACATAATTGGATTCACAGTTAATTCACTAGCTAGTGAATTCACATCCCCATTCACCAGCTAGTGAATCTACATAGCTGATGTGGAATTATATGCTAACTTTCTGACAGGTCAGTCAGCAGTCTTGTATCCCAGCAGGATCGTCCCTTCCAGACTTTCTTCTTTGTCTACTTTTCTTGGAAGTACTGAGGGTAGTCCCCTTATAAAAGTGATCATCAGACTATCTCATCAGACTTCCCCACCAATGAAAAATAAAATGAGTAAAGAACAAGCCCACAAGGATTTATGTTGAGAGAGAATGTATCTGAGTGTCTGTCATTTGCTGTGGCATTGGACGGACATGGTTTAGAGTAAGGCAATTTCTGATGTGCAGAAGAGTTTAATGTGTGTTGTGCTTCTGCTGCTAGAAATGTTTTCTTGAATACCTGTGCAGGTGCTGATAACTGTGGCAATAATGTGCTTGTTGTCATTTACTTGCTTAATTAGCAGCCTAATATCCTGGTCCAGTTAATGCCTATCAGAGGAGGTTTATTAGTAGTACAAAAGCTGTTTAAGCCTTATAAACTCCTTCCAGCCAGTTTCATTGGTCTGCCAATATCTTCTGGCTGAGTGATTCTTTGCTGATTCATGCTTCTCTCTGCCATTGCTGCTTCTCAGCTGAATGTTTCTGGGTAACCAGAAAGCCCTTTTCCAAAGTGACAAACACTAGAATAACAAAGATTAAAGAAAATCCCCATAAAAATAAAAAAAAAAAAATCACACAACTGGTTTTAAAATAGAAAAGAAAGATATTTGCAATGTGACTGCTATTGTAATATAGTATTGTCTCCAAAGCATTAAGGAGAAAGAATCCAACCAAAACATGCAACTACAGAGGGGAAAAAAATCCAACGCAAACCTGCAAATACAGTCAGGCAAATTGCTGGATAACATGAGTTTTAACAATGTCTGCCCTGGGTAAGTCAGTCATATCCAGTCTGGAAGGCTGGGAAATGGGCTAAGATATGTGGCTGTAGAGTAATACTCCAGTTCTTGAGAAATATCATTTTAGGTATGCTTAAAAGAGGAGATTTTTTAAGCTTAGTGTCAGCTCAAATGTCAAAACTGAGAAGAGTCTCCAGAGGCCTTAAATCTAAAGGGCTTATGGCCACTCATGATATCATTACTACTCTTGATCTGTTCGGTGAGGGTATTTTTTGTCTGACTAGATTTGACAGAATTTAGGAGATCAAAATTCAGTGAAAAAGGGTTTGAGTTCTCATTTGGATGCTCAGAAGAATTGCAGTACTGCAACCTCATGCATTTTGTGAAGGGTTTCATTGTCTGTGGCAGCCCCAGCTTCGTAGTGAAGGCAAAGAGCAGGTTTTTGAATGACATGAGAGTTTTGCACCTTCAGCCTCAATGAAACTTTTGGGCAGTCAAATGTGAGTGAGGAATCACAGAATCATTTGGGTTTAAAGGGACCTTAAATACTATCTAGTCCAACCCTTCTTGCTATGGGCAGGGACACCTTCTACTAGACCAGGCTGCTCAATACCCCATTTAGCCTGGGATTGGGCTAATCAAAAAACTGTATCACATTTGGTGAAGATCCTAAAAAATGAACCTGAGGCCCATGAGTCTGATAGATGGGGAAATCCTTTGGCAGTATAGGAGTTTGTACATGACTATTGCCATTGCTCTGCTTTGTTCCTCTGTGCCTTTAGTCCTCTAACCTCTGTCTCTTTCTCTTTCTTTTTTTATAGCACTTGAGGCAGAGATTGCTTCTTCTGGTATTTGTAAAGAACTGCACAAATTAAGTCACTGAGAGAGATCCGGCATAACTATTCTAATTCAAATAAAAATAAAACTGCAAATGATGCAAAATTACAGAATTTGGGGTAAAAATGTTGCTTTTGGTTGGGTTTTTTTTGTATTATTTTTCCTGCAGAAAAGAGGCTCCAGACATTCCATATAATTTAACTGTGACTGACAGTAGGAATAAGACAATCACAGTCAATTATGTTCCTGACACTTTATCAAACCTGTATGGCTGGGTGGCTCTCCTTTTGGATAAAGAGACCTACGTGCTGACATTTGACAACCCTTTGGTCAGCAAACAGCTCCAGGTAATATGGGAATGTTTTATAATTTCAAAATTTTACCTGGAAGAGGTAATCACACTTACATATTTTTGGGTGAGCAGAGAGAAGAAAAAAAGTTTTAAAATGTGCTGAGAAAGTCTCTCTATAATTACAGGCTTAGATAAGATAACCTAGTTCCTGAGGTTTTCAAGAATAAATTGGAGCAGGAAGATCATAGAATCATAGAATGGGTTGGGTTGGAAGGGACCTTAGAGATTATCTGGTTCCAACTCTCCTTCCATGGCCAGGGAAACCTTCCACTAGACAGGTTGCTCCAAGCCTCATCCAACCTGGCCTTAAACACTTGATGATTTTTGATGTCTTAGGTGAAAGTTCAGTGTGGTGCTTTGGAAACACAAAGAATTTTACTGCATTAACACATGTTGAAGCATGGTTTTCAGAAGACATTTTTCCTCTGTACCTTTCAAAGGTGATGAGAGGAGTTGATTTTTTCTGCATTTACCATCACCTTCTGCTTAATTTTCCATCTCTTTTCATGTTTTCAACACGTATTACAAAATAATTTGTTGCCTGTGAGGAGCACCATCTTCATTACCCCTTTTTACTGCACTCCATTGAGTTTTAATCACAGACTCAGGCATGTTTATTGTGTTGCCTCTTCTCTAGTATTCAGTGACATTTAGCAGCTTCCAGACTGGGAATTACTTGCTGGTGGAACATCAGGATCTTCCTGCCCATCTTGAGGTCGTGGTGTCCTGTGGGACAAGGACTGGAAAGCCACTCCAATCCCTGCCTTCATATGGACAACACAGGAGCTGTGATTGGTATCTTGACAGCAGACTGGGGAAGTTGACCTATTTGGGTAAGTCAGTATGAGAATTGCAATGTCCATTATTGATCAAGAATGGTGGCAGAGCAGATGCCTTTTTAATTTAAACTCCAAATGTACCCAAGGCCATCTTTCAATGACCTGTCAATAAGTGAAAGTTCCTCCAAAACATCAGCCCAATAGGTAAATGCACATCAGATCCATCCCTAACTGATCCATCTAATGCCTGATCTGTCAAAAAAAGGAATGTGTCATGAAGAGTGGGTGATGTGACATCAGTTTTATTTGAATTACGTTTTTTTGAGGGGTAAAGGCATTAAATTCCACTAATGACCTCTGATGTCAGCTGGTCCTATAGCACTGGTATCATTAATAAATCATGGGCAACCAAGCTAAGCTGAGGCCACTGAAGGCAATAGGATAACTGGGAGAGAATTTTTCCTAGAAGTAGAAAGTTTCAAAGACATCCAGACCTTTGAATTTGAGTATATTGACTTTGTGCACTATGTCAGGAAGTGTGGTGGTCTTTCTTAAAGAAATTCAGATATTTTACTGATATTTATTCAGGTTTCATTTATTCTTTCAAATTTTGGATACTTTCCACAATTTCCATTCTGAAGCAAATGATTTTATATCGGTTTAATCTCTATAAGTCAAAGGCAAGGTCAAAGTGATTGTTGTCATTATTAATAATAGTAAAACCAGGAATCACAAAAAGATATGTGTGTCTTCAAGACGCATAGTTTATCCTTCATGACTGTCATACAGGGAAAGTAAAGATGATTTTCAAAGTAACAGAAAATTTTGTCACTCATTTAATCTGTTAGGTTCAATGAATTTCCCTTGAGTTGCACTAATTAACTGGCATACAAATGGGTTTCTCATGTAGGGTTTGTTTAAGAATGAGTAAGTAGAACAATCATTGGGATAGCGGAGAGGAAAACCCAGCTGGAATGAGGGCAGGCAATCCACTGAGCTTGGTCTGGAACAATTAAAATCATCCTGTGTACATTTCTGGAGAAATGGCAAGCCCATAGCTTAACCTCAGTCTGAGGATCACACTTCCTGCATCCATCTCTGGTCCTGCAGCCAACTGCCATTGCACAGCTTGTGTCCATACAGCTTAACATTTTAGTTCTCAAAAAACCCTGAGTGCACCCGTGCTTAGAATTAGGAAAGATCCCTGTCCTATACTAACTCCAGAACCATACTGGTCACCATCTGGGAGAGTGTATTGGTCTGGGCCAAAGCTGTGCCAGGAACTTGGCCAGCAGTATAACCATGTAGTTTATTGGAGTCCAGGTCCTAGTTCTGTGTCTTGGCCCTCTTTAAATACAGTACAGGTATAGATTGACTACTATAAATTCAGCTGTTCAGTCTAAACCTTGCCCAAGATCATGTCAAGTATCTACTGAAAGGAGAAAAAAGCTTTATTATTTCAATTTGCTAACTGTGTAAATTTGTTCATTCAAATATAAAAGTTGAGGGCTTTTCAGTTTGCATATCCTGAATTGCACTATCAGACCAGTATGGGAAAACTCAGAAGATGACATCTGTATCTTGGTCTCTGCTGTTGCAAATAGAGGAGATGACAGGCTTGGGAAGACTGGGATAAAGTGATCTGGCTGGCATATGTCACTCTTGCATCATAGATACTTTCTTGTCCTCCTCTCACCTTTCCTTCCTTTTGATTTTTATTATGTGAAGAGCTTGTTGTTGTTTCTCATTTTAATATAGAGAGAAACAATCATCCAAAGTGCACAAGGGGAAATTTATGAAAACACCTAACATGTATAATTCACGCTGTGAACATTTGCAGCGAGGACTTTATAGGAGTGAGATCAATAATTCAGTGTCAGATACCTAATATCTATGCTGTTGGTGTAGGATGAAAGTCTGAAACAAAGTGAGCAGATTCCTAGCCCTGGTGTGCCATTTCATTTCCCTCCTAATCTCTGCCGTGCAGGCTGAGAGGGTGAAGATAATTAGCCAGCAGAGCAGACTTATGGCATGTGGTGGACTTTCCATCACTCAGGGCCCTTGGATGACACTTGGCCATCTTTTCAGAGAAATATGCTCCAGCTTTGCAAGAAGCTATTAGGAACCTCATGAGGTGAGATTCATACTCTGTAGGAGGTCAGAGAAGGCTGCCACAATAGTCCCTTCTGGCCTTAAAAAACCCACCAGTCCACCTACCAGCCCACAGATGACAACACTTGAAGGTCTGGCCTTCAGAACATCTTCCTGCTTAACTCTGCAAGCTGTTTTTGGGGGTGTTTTTTAATATTTTATTAACATTTAACTATATGAAATAATTAGCCAACTAATTAATCCCGTTTACAAGCTTTGTCGGATTCTTCAGCTGTCAGTCATGCCCGAGCCCGGGGCCGGCGTGGAGTCTTAGCTCCCTCCTTCATCAGCCTTGGTCTCCATGGCTACGGGCTGCATCTGCTGACACCCCACTCTCTATTTACTGCTTAATTAAGAATTTCACGCTCAGCCCTTATCTGCTGCTAAGAACAAGAACACACTGTTAAGAAACTCCAAATTTAGGCTGCTGCACAAGGAAAGCCTTTCTTGTTGTCCTGACTGCGTGGAGCCTCTTTAACTACCCTCTTGGCAACTGTGCTGCCACCCTTCAATCAAAAATCATTAAATGGGGCAGAGATAATGAGCATGTAGCATATCAAAAGGAGGATGTTTGCTCGGGCTAAGGAGGAAAAGCTGTAAGGGCCTATAAGCAGCCGCCACTTCAAAGGGAGAAGGGGCTGATAAAGAGTCATTTGTTCCTGTTTGACTTATGTAAAAGGTCTGGTATGTCGGAGCCCCGTCTAGCAGACGCGGGTCCCCCCTCTCCGCGCTCGTGTGTCAGCGGTCGGGCAGCTGGGCGCAAACAGCATCAGCCCAAGCATATAATCACTTGACTCCGCGCCGACAATGGGCACTTGTAGGGGGTGGCCGAGGGAGGGCCGGGGGACAATGGGAAGACAATTATTGCAGCTGCTCGGGAGGGCCATAATTCTTCCTGCCCGAAGTCGGCGGCTCTGGCAGGGCGGAGGGGAGCGCTCCGGCGTATTAGTCATCCCTCGACTTTTGGGAGCACTTCGCCGTGCCGGTGGGGTTTCGACAGCTGCTGGTGTACCACCTCTTTGCAATAATTGTACATTCTGGCAGGGGTCAACTTACTTTTGACCCGCTGCTTTTGTGCCTGTCAGAAAGCCTTTTAGGGCAAACTGTGGGGAAGTGGCAGGGTGCATTACATCCAAAATTAACGCCGGTAAATACGTATCAGATGCCAGCTCATTCACAAGCAGCCTCCTGAATTCACACAGCCTTTTACGCAGGCCTGCATGGGGGAAAAAAAGGGGAAGAAGGGGAAGGAAAACCCGTGACTGAGAAGATATTGTTATTCAAACGAAGCGGGCAGCTGAATGGAACCACCTTGGCCTGCAGTTTGTGTTGGGCTCAGGCTTTCTCTGTGCCCTCTTCCATCCGAAACTGCCTGGCGTCATGCAAGTGTTTGTTTATCTTTGGGGGAGGAAAAAAGGTCTGTCTAACACAAAAGGCAAGAGAATAGACCGTATGGAGGGGATTAAAGGAGTTAAGTTGCACTGATGCTTGGAGTTTTGTAAATTAGGCTTGGGCACGGGAGAATACAGAGGGTCCTGAATGGGGAGAAATAATTGTAATGGAGAATGTTTCTGTTACGTAGGTAATGATCCTATTAACAAAGGAGTCACTGCTACCTACATAGATGAAACTCTGTTAACTAGTCTGCAAGTCCCCCTGAAAATCATCTTTTTTAGAGCATTTTAAAGGATTTGGTACTGAAGGACAGATGACCCGATGTCTCTGCTGGATGATGGGTGAAGGAGAGACAAGGAAGCTTGAGGCATCCTGTGTCAGTCATTTCTACATCATCAGTTTTGCATTGGCATGATTCAGCCTTCTGGCAAACCCCTGATTTTCTCTGGGACACTTGTCTTAAGAGGACCTCAAAGGTCACTGGTGGGCCCTGGACTTCTGTATGACTTTCCAAAACAGCGATGGGTTGTGGCTCGACCATGTTTTTGAGGAGAGCGAAGCATGACATGACCATGTTGAATCAAAAAAGCCCACTTATTGTAGTGAGAGTAGTGGAAAGAAACATCATACTGAGACATCTGGGATATTTTTAGGAGAAATATCCTGTGTAAATTGCAACAATAACATCATGAGCTTTTTAAGTCTGTTACAAATTTCAGCATATGGTGCCACAGCATGGTACTGCTCCTTGGCTAAGGTCTCTGGGCAATACTGGAACTGTCTAAACCCCAAAGAGATGTTTCCTGCTTGTTCACTTTTGAAATGTTTAAACCACTTTCTTTTGGAATGAAACAAAGAATTGGCTTCCTTTATCTCCAGATTTCTCTTGGCTTTTTTTTCCCCTAAAATTGAAGTGCTGGACACAAACATTATTGAAAACATCACTGAAAGGATTATCAAACTTTTTATTTACCCCAAATACATTTTTCAGTAGACACAACTTTCATGGAGATGGGTCATCCTGCTGACTGTTCAAGCTATTCATGTGTGAGTTGTTAAGAGGGCCTGAGGCTCAACTTCATATTACTGCTGTGTCAGAAGCAGGTTTACAGTTTCCATAGTTCTTAAAAAATAATTTGATTATACTTATTGTCTTTTCTGCATTCCTAAAGAATGATTTCACTTCCGTTAGAGTCTGTGGGTTTCTGTAATTGCTTTGTATAGGAGGAAAAACAGGCCCTTAAGAATGTTTGTTTCTAATATTAAAATACAGAAGATAAATAAACAGAGATATTTTCTCCAGTCTTATTGCTTTGGGGTAAAGGAGAATCCTAGGTGAAAGATCTAAAGAATGGAGTTAATTCTTTACAGAGGACTGGTTGTGCAGGGATGGGTCTTTTCTTCCAGCCAGATAAAACTCACTCCATATCAGTTGTTTCAAGGCCCAGTTAACCAAATGTGGGCTGCTCAGTGGCCTCCATGGAATGAAGTGTCTGTTCTTGGCAAAGAGATGATATTTGTAATCATAGAATCATAGAATCATTTAGGTTGTAAAGGACCTTCAAGATCATGCGTCTGACCTTTGACCAATCACCACCTTGTCACCCAGAGCTCTGAGTGCCATGTCCAGTTGTTTCTTGAGCAATTCCAGGGATGGTGACTCCACCACCTCTCTCTGCAGCCCCTTCCAATGCTTCACCATCCTATCAGTGCAGAAATTCTTCCTGATGTCCGGCCTTAACATCCCCTGGCACAGCTTGAGACCATTTCCTCTTGTCTTGTTGCAAGTTGCTTGGGAGAGGAGGCCAATCCCCACCTGGCTACAAACTGCTGCCAGGTAGTTGTAAAGGCAATAAGGCCCCTCATGAGATCCCTTTTCTCCAGGCTATACATCCCCAGCTCCCTCAGTTGCTCAGTTTTTGCAATGGACATAGAGAGAAAAAACAGCCTTCTCCTGGTGGGTGAGCTGCAGTCCTTCTGGCATGGAAGCAGAGAGACCAGAGAATGTAGCAGTTACAGAAATAAGATGATGAAATGCCCTTATAATCCTGTCAGGGATGATGGTTTTTTGACTATGTGGTCCCTGGAGGAGGAATTTCATGCCTTCACCTCTGCCTCTGCAAATATTAATCTGCTGTAAGCAAGAGTCTGTGTGCATTAGCTCATATGTGTAGATATACCTATATATACACTCATATATACTACACACACACACATATATATGTGTATATATATATATATAATATTTTTTACATGTCTTTTCGCTTCAGTATCCCCATTATACCATATTTTTGGGTATCCCCTGTAACAGCTCCTAGTACAGAATGACAAAACACCCTCTCCCAGGTTCTCCAGTTTCTAGAGGTGTGTCTCGCTGTGTTGTTGATTGTGCTGTCTAAAAAGTTTTGATTTCCCAGTGATGGATGTTAGCCCAATTGATGTTAAATAGCATGGAGCTGCTTGTTATTTGTAAGTCAGGCTATTGGAGCCATTTATCCTCGTTTCAGCCCTTCCTAATATCCACAGGCAAAATTCCGAGTCACTGCAAAGCTGATAAAAGACTGAGTTGCTCCTCCTTCATGTTCAGTGAAGGAGCCCTGAACCAGGAGAAAGTTACCAGGAGTATCATCCAGAAGGCCTATATTTATGATTCACAGACCAAACGTCCAGGAGGAGCTGTAATAAGGCAGAAAATTGATGAGCCTTATAAAGGTTTTATACAACTAAACCCTGGAGCCTTATAACCACATTTTGAGAAGAGTCACCTTAATTCAATGTTTACTAATGACGTCCTTCATCTGTATTGCCTGTATCTCTTCCTGTCCTGTAAAAACCAGTGATAACAGACTTGGCAGGAAAACAAAACAACCAGGAAGACTATGCCACTGTAGTCTTGATTAATCCCAAGGCCTTTATGTTTCTCGATCAGTTTTTAGGAGTGTTTGTGGGAAATGGCAACAACACGACTGATTCACAACCGTTGCACTTGGTATCCCATCGATATAAATAATTGTGCAAGTTACAAGGCTGTGGAGAATTCTGGGGACTATTCTGATTCCAATTCCTGCACTCATGGAGGGTATAAATGACATATAATAGCTTGAATTTTTATTCTCTGTGGTGGAATGACACTTCAAACAGATGAAAATTTTATTGTTGCCCTGACTCTGGAGAGGATTGTACTGGGTTAAGTCCTAAGAGTTATTTTCTTCATTGTGTAAGGAGATTGCACCCCTTTATGAGGTCTATATACCATATTGATCATAATTTATGTCTCCCCAGGATTTAATTAGAATAGCTTTTCTCTGAACACTACAAACATCCTTAGGTAGATGATTTTGCTCTAGTGCCCACAAAAGTAAGATAAGCCCCCCGAAAAAATCTGATAAAGTTTATTTAACCAAAACAGGACAGTGTCAGGGCTTGGTTCTCTCACTTTTCCTAAGGCTGCTGCATCAGCTTTGACTCCTCGTTTGCCCTGTATAAATGAGAAGGAAGACCAGCACAACTGTAAAAGTGCACAGAGATGTATTGTCTGAAAGACAACTGAACTGTGTTAAAGACTCTAAATTAGTGTCTTCGTGTCATTTTTTCAGCTCAAAGTTTCACCTTGTGGCCACTCAAGACGTGATGCTGTTTATTGTGGGCTCTGTGTGATGATTTGGGGCAGGTTGGCTTGACTGATATGTGGATCAGATCCCAGCTACCGTTGGGAGAGAAGGTGTCACTGAAGAACAGGGCTGAGGCACCTGATTACTAATTAATCAGACATGAGAAAAACCTCATGGAATCAGTTTCTATTTAATTATGGAAGCCTCATTTGGTGTAGGAGCATATGCTACTAACTCAATCGAGTGCTTTCAACTGACATCAAATAGTAATTATCAGAAAGAATCAAGTTTTTTGATTATTCATACTAATTTATTGAACACTTAAAATTAATGAACCTCAGTTATTTTAAATTTGCTCAGTTGCACTGGGAAAAAAGGAGGGAGGTAGGGAAGGATGGGTTTTGCAATTTAAAAGTACAGAGACTTGTTTAAAGATAAAATAAGTAAATTACAATATGGCATGAAATCCCATCAGAGGGTTGATACACTCACAGGAAAGTTCCTGGAGAGTTCTGGAACTGAGGGAAGTTCTGACAATGGCTTCATTGATCCAATTCTTCTACCCCCAAAAAAGTCTTCCAACAACATTTTAGGGTCACCGTAAGGGGTTGGGCAGAGGACAGGAGATTTATTTGTTTGTCAGAGTGTTTCTATTTTAACCTATGGTTGTTCCAGTCTGGTGACTGAAAGGAAGTGCCTTTATATGTCACTGGAGTAGAAGAGGAGGTGGGATTTTAGCTGGATCTGAAGCAGCTTTCTCCTGCTCCTCTTTGATTTGCATTATCCTGGCCCTTCTCCTGCTGACAATACATGGGCACAAAGGTTACAACTGTGATAATTGCTTCTGACCTCTTTTCACAGCAGAGAACACAGGGTCCCTGTCTCCAGTCTATAAAGTCTGACTAATTAAAGCATCTCTTTCAGATACCAGATTTTGGGTGCACAAAAAAATCAAACCCAAACTACAAAACAAAAGCTGTAATTCGCTGTTTGAGCCAGTTAATACATTATGCATTCAGTGGTGTGATATTGCTTGTGTTGGTGGAACTGCTGTGGATTTATAGTGGGATAAATGAGATTCCAGTTCCAGCCTAGAGTTTCTGATTGTTGAATGTTTTCTTTTAGCTGTTTCTAATGAGTTGTCTTGAGACCCTCCATATCTGTAAATTAAAATGTGTTTGTTTAATCCCTTCTCAAAGCACAGAAAATAAAAGGAGAAAAAATGCTCAGAAAACATGTGTAGTTGCTCTTAAAAAATGTTTTTGTAAGAATTGTATAATGATGTCAAGAATTCATGTGTAGCAATTAACTTACTATGATTATGTTGTCTGTTCATTTGTCAGGGCTTGCTGTAACTCCCTAAAATTCTCTGTGTTCAGTCGCAGGAGCTGACTTAATTCAGGTCACACTAAAAGAAAAGGAAAGAGTGGCTTTACCTACCCCAGGTGGGTGACAGTGGGTGTCAGGTGGGACTCCCATAATTTCTTTTTTTATTGCTTTTTCAGGAATAAATTGCTGTTTTTCACTTTGATATTTTGCACATCTATCAACCCAACAGAGGTTCTTGGTATTCATTTAAGCATTTCATTGAGCCGTATCCACCATTGCTCAATATAAATCTGTGATTCCACAGTATAAAAGACCATAAACCTCTGCTAAGAAATATCATGGCAGATCAGAAAGGTCATGTAGAATGTAAGATTGCAGAGTATTTTAGTGCTCCATAGTCTGACGTTACTGTAGAGTTTCATGTTGAATCAAACAGAAAAATACACCAAAGACAAGGGAAACCTCCAAATTTTGGCATTAATTACATAGCTGCCTTGCTGTGTATTAATGATTTTTTATATGAGTTTAGAGACACTTTTTCAGAGTATTTCCCTCAGAACAAGCAAGTGATGGAAAGGCAGTCCCAGCCTCAAGGAACTCCATAAAGATTTAATTTTTCTGTGTTTCCTGTGCTAGCAGTGGATGTTTTTTCCACTCCAAGATGTTACTGAGCTGGGTGTAACCCCCAACACTTAGGCATGAGCTTACTCCTGTGTTTTCAATACCCAATAAAGCTGATTTCTTTCAATACTCAAGAAAAAATATACCAGAGTTCCCTCTACAGTGGTAGGACAGAAGTAGGTGCTTGTAGAGGCCTCCAGAGGGAGGCCCTGCCTACGTTAGTTTAGGACTCACTAAACTTAGTGTGCAGGATTTCCCCTTGAGGGCTTTCCTTCCTGTCTTGATGGAAGAACCAACTTAGAGGCAATTAATTTATGAAGCCTGGCTCGTTAGCTTTCTAAAATACAAGTGAAAGTCAAGCACCTGCATTTTTTAAACTTCATTTATACCAATATTTTCCTGATGCTAAGGCTCAGGTGTTTCCTTTTGGATTTAACTGAAAAAGAAATCTTTGGGGTATGAGCAGGAGTTACCATGTGTCTTGGTCAAGATTCTTTTCCAAGGCAGGTCTCAGTCACCCCTTGGAATGGGAAGTCTGCTTTTCTAAGTAATAAAAAGCTTAGAAGAGTTGATCACTCATTTTTTAAAATCTTTCATGCTTTGGGAAAATATGGAAATTCCCATACCCTGGGAATTCAATCAAACAGCTTTCTTTAAGCACAGAAGATAACAAAGAGCAGTTAATGTTGCTTCATCAGTGACAGGAGGATGATAATGTCACAGATACTTGACTATCAAAGAAATAGTAATTCTTCCTGCTACTGAAAATGAGAGTTCTGTCTTTGTATTTCCGTTTGGTAGATCCTTCTGGTGCTGTCTTGAAGTGGTCACACCCAGAGACATGGAAGGATGTAGGAAAAGGCTGGGGTGGATCCAATTGCAGCATCCCAGGCCCTGGGGAAGATGTCATCATCCTGCCTAGTAAGTAAAGAAGGAAAGGTGTTTGATTCCTGCAGAGGCGCTGGGCTCTCTCTACATTAGGAAACCTATTTGTGTTGCAATATGGGCTCCTTGGCACTAGTGGCCATTTGAGTGTGTTCAGGACACCACATTTGGTCCTTGTCACATGGAAATCTTGACTACAGTATAAAATGTAAGTTTTGGAAGAGAATAAGAATTCTTTTCCATTTACATACACATAAACACACTTAGTTACACTGACATTCAGGCTGAAATATAGGCATGGACCTTATTTCAGGAGATGAGAATTTGCAAGACCCAGAACCACAGGTCACAAAGAGCTCATCTCTTGACCCACCTTGCTGTGTTTTGTGCAGAAATCATATTTTACAGTTCCACAATTGCACCAACTTCCATTTTATTTTCCTGTTGCAATTCCCACTATCAGTGATAATCTCTCAAACCATTTGCCGTGGATGCCTTCAAGACATTTTAGCTCATGTCTGTATTTCAACCTATATTTAAACTTGAGTTACATTTAAATCCCAGCTCAGCTTACAACATTACTGCATGACAACTGAATTCTGGTGAATATATTATGCAATTTGCAATGAAATCTGTAGAAAACTCTTGTGGTAACACTTGTGATAAGAACTGACCCTGCTCTGATGAGGAAGTTGGACTAGATGAGGCCCTGAGGTTCCTTCCAGACATAATTATAGTATGATCCTATTAATACTGTGTGTTATATACCTGACATGTTCTAAGACCTGGTGCTCCTCCTCATTTGTTTGAAACCACAGCTCCACTTATGGAAATGGGGATAACTCTGCTCCATATCTATTCCTTTTCACCTCTTTTTGGCGTGGGGCCTTTGTGGAAGGAAGTGTTTGGACTGGTGTTTTTGCCTGGAGCCTCAGTCATGGTGAGGGCTTTTGTGAACGGTGTCATTAAAAATTATACATATATATATATTTATATATGTATGTATGTATGTATGTATGTATGTATGTATGTGTGTGTATATATATATATATAATTTCAGGTTACAGTAAGAATTATGATCAACCTTCAATGAATGTTTAATCGTAAATTTTCTGGTAAATGTGAAAAAAACCAAACAACCAAAACCACACTACACTTTTTGGAGTAATGCCTTTATTCCCTTTTGGGGGAAAGTCACATTGAACTGAAGAGTAGATAATTTGTATTTTCTGAATAAATCCATTTTTCCAGTAAATAAAAGCACAAGGTGTTTTTTTTCCCAGTTCTACCAACTCACTAGCTATAACACATAACTGTGGTTAAGTGTTAGTTCCATGATGGCATTATATAGAGCTCCAGACAGCTCAGTTCTTACTCCATTCTTATATCTGACCCCTTTTGAAGCATTAAAGAGTAGGATATTTCACATGTGCTTTGCTCTTTGGGATCCTCTTGCCATGGTTGGATATTACACACATATTTTAGCATATTTTGTCCTTCAAAGCTCCTCAAGAACAAGGCCAGAGACTACACCAGAACATCTGTCTCTACCTCTTGTATATCACATTATATCCAGCTCACCAATATCAGCCCATGAATGTCAAAAGACCAGAATGTTTCAGTCTTCAAAATCATGTGTCAGATGCAGATATGAAGAGACACAGAGGTTGTTTAGGTCAGATGAGGAGAGAGGAAGGTGGATGCTGAGGCTGTGATGATCCTGTGGTGCCGTGCAAACTTACCTATTAATAAAACTCTGTTTCCTGCGAAGGTGAGGTGCAGGATCATGTCCAGAGAAGGGCAACAGAGCTGGTGAAAGATCTAGAGCACCAGGAATGGCTGAGGGAGCTGGTGGGCGCTCAACCTGGAGAAAAGGAGGTGCAGTGGGGACCTTCTGGCTTTCTCCAACTCCCTGACAGGGGGGTTGAGCCAGGTGGGAATCAGGCTCTGCTCCCAGGGAACAAGTGACAGGACAAGAGGAAAAAGCCTCAAGTTGCACCAGGGGAGGTTTAGATTGGCCATTTGGAAAAATGTCTTCACTGAAAAGGTTGTACAGCCCTGGCACAGCTGCCCAGGGCAGTGGGGAAGTCTACATTCCTGAAGGGATTTAAAACCCATGTGGATGTGGCACTTGACATGGGTTAGAGGTGGCCTTGGCTGTGCTCGGTTAACAATTGGGCTTAATGATCTTAGAGGTCTTTTCACAGCTAAATAATTCCATAATCCTCTCCTAAAATACTTATTTTATCTGCCATGGGATACTGACCATGGCCTTTGCCATGCACCACAAGACCCTTCATGGCTAGGCTGTGCCTGGAGCGTTGCTCATTGCTGCTCCCAGCCCAGCCCAACTGATCTAGTTCTAGGACTAGAGACAACACTGCTGCATCAGCACAGTTGTGCACCAGAACTAATTAGCTCTCCTGAGAGACAAAGCTCATTAGCTCAGGCCTGGCACTGTGCAGCATGACTGCACAGCTTTTGGGGTCAAAGCTAACATCTCACAACTTTAGAGCAGTTCTGGTTTGGTCAGTTTAACTGGCTGCACTGTGATGTGGTGTCTGGCACACGGATTCTCTCTGACGTACTGGTGGCTACTGGTTGAGAGGCAGCAGGGTAAGGATTAGGCTATTATATGTAATCTGTGTTTTACCGTGGGCAGGAAAGGAATTGAGGGGCCAGGACAATAAAATTAGTCCAAAACCAGAATGTAAGTTGGTACCTGAGCAGCAGGATGAGACCTTTGGAGATCCCGGTTCTAAATCACCTGCTCAGTACAGGGTGCTCCAGAGTCTTCAGTAAGACTGTCTCTGCTCTTCAGAGGGGCTTTACTGGGAAAAAAAAACAACAACACAAAAACCCAAACCAAAAAGCCAAAAACCAACATGACAAAATATTAATGGATTAAAAGGAAAGAGGCAAATGCTAAGTGAAAATGCACTGCCTGCTAGGATTGGTGGAAAGCCACACTCTGAGAATCATCTTCCTGTCAGTGATAGGCATGAGGCTGTGTTGGTGAAATTTGGGTTAGATATTAGGAAGAGATTCTTCCCCCAGAGGGTGATTGGTCTCTGGAACAGGATCCTCAGGGCAGTGATCACAGCCCCAAGGTTGGCAGATGTCGAGAGAGATTTGGACAATGCTCTCAGGCACATGGTGGGATTGATGGGGTGTCCTGTGTAGGATAAAGTTGGACTGATGATCCTTGTGGGTCATGAACACAAACACAAGCTTTCTATCATACCATCTACTTTGGGAGAGAACTGCTCTGTTGTGTTGCTGCCTCTTCTGATCATCCTCCCTCTATTTTACATCTGCTCTCCCTTCTCATTCTTATTGCCTTGTATGTGTTGTGGCACTTATTGGCACTAGAGGCAAGAGTGCAGGCTCTTAAATTGGAGTCATGGTCCTCACCAGTGTGATAAGGGCACTGGGTTTTTTGCTCAAAGACTTTTAAAATGCTGTTAGGCAAGATGAATTTTCTGTCCATTTCTCACACTTTGCTTTGCTGCCATAAGTGTTTGAGTTTTCAGTTTAAAGAAAGTCAACTTCTTGCTTGGATCCAAAATCTAAAATGAAATCAACAATTTTTAAATTTACGTTTAACTGTAGCATTTTATGGATGTTTCCCTTACCGTTCCTAGAGTTCACTGAAGAATTAGGGCACTGCCTAAATTCAGCTAATAAAGGCTCTAATTTTCTTATTTAACAAAATAAACAAAATTGCATCTTTAGAGCAGCCTCATGGGCTGGGCTCTGATAGGTCCCTTCCAACTTGGCATATTCTATGATTCCATCAGTTTAAAAAGGTAGAAAATACCTCTATTAGCAAAATATATGTATTAGAAACCAAGTTTTGGTATTGTTTCTTGGTATCTGACACCTAGGGGATGCTATATGGAGAGCTTGGAAATTGAGGTTGTGTACCAAGTTATTCTTTTTTTGCCCTGTTTTGAAAACATTGGTGAGGCTTCAGGATTTCAGAGACTTCCTAGTACAAGGATGGGTCCCTCATGTTAGAGTGGCTTTTAGTGTTGGTGTGTTACAAGTCTCCTCAGTGTCTGGCTCCCCAGTAGATACGAGTTTCTTCCAGCCTGATCTGGAAATCCTTAGCTCAGGCTGCCTTTACTTGTGCTTTTATCTCTGGAGGTTCATCCTCCAGAGCCACAGCCATCCCACAAGGACCTCTCACAAGCATCAGGCTTCGGCAGTCACACCACCTTGGAAAACAAGCTGAAGGAGTTTAGTCATGCTATTCCAGCAGCCAGCAGTGGCATTAGCTTCTCAAAGCCCTTGGATTTTCAGGGCTTTGGTTTATGGTTTTCAGTGTGACACACTCCTGATGCAGTGTGCTCTGGGTGGAAGGAGACTGTGTTATAATTCCAAGCAAAGGAATGTTGTTTTGAAGGCTATTGATATGATATCATGTAGCCTCCGGCAATTTCTATCTCCTTTTTTTTTCTTTTTTTTTTTTCTCCAGTGGTGGAATTCACTCTGTTCTTCATTTTCTGATTTTGATTTTCTTTGAAGTTTTCTGTTTGAAGACATGAATGCTGGAGTACTGTATCTCATATAATAGCTCTCTGTTGTGCCTGATTTCCATTCAATGGCATGCTATGGAGTTTTATACAGCAATGCAGTTGATCAAAGACATTTTGTGTCATTGCTGGAGTCATTAGTGACTTCTCAGTATTGTATGTCTGAACATTAAAACCCTGGCATACCTGTGAGCTTTTTATCTGAAGAAAATACATGTACAATGAAACATAGCCCTGTTTTCAGGCTCGAACTGTGGTTTGCTGAAGTGGTTGCTTGCTGTTATAACAATATCTTCATGGGGGAAAACCAGCTCTGATTTGTCTTTCTCTGAAGGTAAATCTCTTGAGCTCAGTGACCTAAAGTTTATTATTTTAACTGCTGAGTCATCATCTCCCCCGCTAGATAAATGAGTGTATTCTGTAAGGACCATATAAGGAAGCTGTATTTGAATTGTTTGCTTTTCTCCTCAAGTGTGGAAGGACTTTTTTCCCCTCAAAGGAATGTTCTGGTGTTTCTAAAGAGCATCATTTCACCATCTGAGGACTTCACACCCCAAGCATCACACCCCAGAGTGTTGTCTTTTTAAACTGAGGTAACTATACTGTTTGCAGAGATATCTGTGAATGGGGAAGTTTCTCACTCCCATGTTTCAAGGCTCACATGTGATGCCACAGTTACAGAGCAGTCAGCATTTCCTTTATAAAACCTTTTTTAGAAAGATGTGCAACTCAGCAAAAATATCTGTTCTAGACTGAAATGTGACATATAAATGGCATGCCTGGGAGCACTGCTTCTTTTCCTTGTAAAAATGTTTCAGCCTGTGTTTGATGAATATACTTATGGCCTTTGTCAACTGCAGCTTTTTGCCACATTCTTGAGCTGTGATTTCACAAACTAGATTCTCCCCTTCTGCCTGAGATATCATTCTAACAACATCTCCCCCGTTATTCTCCTCTCTGTTTCATATCCTCACATACTGTGCCTTCCCTTCACAACTCTGCAGGGCACGGGACTCTACCTGTCCTCTAAAGAGATTACAGACAGGAGTTCCTTCATGCCTGTAAAAAGATATTAAGTATGAACAGTGTAGATTTAGGGGGGGAAATGTTGCACTTGCTCCCTAGAGACTTATTACAACTGAATGCTGTGAAAATTTTGCATGCTTGAAAGATGCTTTAGCCTAAGGATGCAGGGAATTTGTTTTGGGATGAGGGGTTCAGAATAACCCCTGGTGGATGCAGTACTTGGAGTACTGTTTGAAAATAGAGATCCTAGGCTTTCATGGTGTCCCTTGCTGAAGTCCAGAAAGAAAGAATAAAAAAAAGGGGCAAAAAGAAGAGTTGGGATTATTGGGTTATAGGGATAAAGCAGGGACACATATGTAGGAGACAAACAAACCTATAAGCAGAGCCAGGACTCCAGACCCAAAAACAGAACATGAAACAGAAATTTCCTTCCCCTGAAGCCGTGAAAGTTCAGGGCTGCAAAACCAAGGAGCCAAAAAACTAGTAAATTATATTATTAAAGGCAGCCTATTTATATTTTCTTTCAATCCACTTCTGAGTGTACTTCGTGTAGGTTTTCATAGAATCATAGTGATTATACTTCCTGCAAACAGGGCTTGGAAATGTTCTTAAATCTTTGTGCTAAATGGTTTGAATCAGGCCCTAAGTGCATGTTCAGGGGAAGGGACTTTTCCTGTGCTACCTGTTGTGTGGTCATTTTTGTCTTCATCCAAAGCAGTTGTTAATGGCTACAGGCAGTAGAGAAACTGTGAAGTAGCCGATCCACTTCCCAAGACACTTCACTGCTCTCTTTATGTTCCACACCAAAACGGTTTCAAATGACCCCAGCTTAGGGGTGACCTAATTGTAGCCTTCCAGAAGGGAGCCTACAGGAAAGGTTGAGAGAGACTATTTACAAGAGTCTGGAGTGACAGGACAAGGGGAAATGGTTTCAGACTGAAAGACAGTAGGTTTAGATGATATATTGGAAAGAAATTTTTCCCTATTAAGGTGGTGCAGAATTGGAACAGGTTGCCCAGCGAAGTTGTGTCTGTCCCATCACTGGAAGTGTTCAAGGCCAGACTGGATGGAGCTCTGAGCAACCTGGTCTGCTGGAAGGTGTTCCTGTGCACAGCAGAGAGGCTTTGAACTAGATGATCTTTAAAGTCCCTTCCAATCAGGCCACTCAATGATTCTATGAAAGCCGATCTAAATAAAACAAAACTGAAGCCAAGCTGACATTCTTCACCACCGTGCCACACTTTTTGGCAAGTACTTTCAGTAGGCTGTCATTGACCTTAACAACCCTCTGCTTTGTTTCTCAGACCAGACCATCCTGGTGGATATGGCTCTTCCACCTCTGAGAGGACTCTACATCCTGGGGACCCTCGAGTTTCCCAGCAACTCCAGCAATGTCCTGAGTGCAGCCTGTGTGGTGGTGCTCGGAGGTGCCCTGAGAGTGGGTAAGGGAACAGCTGTTTTTCTGGATGCCTGGGGTTTATTTCTGCCCTTAATAGGGGAAAAAAAAAGTGTTAATAAAGGGTGTATAGTGTTGTTATAAACATGCTGTCCAACCTAATGCCCGGTAGCTATCTGAATATCTGCAATGTGGACAACCCAGAACCCATGTTAAGCATGATGATTATCCCCTGGAGATAATTACCTTTCCATTTAATAGCAACACATTACAAATACTGCAATCTTCACCTCATTCCCAGTTTCACTGTGGCAGAGATTTTATCTGATATATGTAAAAGTGCTCCCTACTTCCTGTGGGGTTGCTTTATGAGACAGTAATTCCTCAGGGCAGGATCTACCCTGGTGTTCAGACAGTGCCTGGTGTCTGTGGGCATTAGTAGGACACTTTTTGTGAGAAGTGTTTAAACAGGGTCATGGAGAATTCCCAGAATGCCTGCAAACCCCACTGTGGCATGAAACAACTGGATTCAGCACATTTGCCCCTCTCATCCCTCTGTGCAGATGAACACCAGGACCCCAGGAAGGTACCACTCTGCCCCTACTGCTTGTGGTTTCAGAGTCCCCAAAGTCACTGGAGGTGTTCCACATTATTTGCAATGGTCAGGATTGGTGTTTTCCCACTCAGAAGTAATTACTCACATGATTCCCCTTAAATATCAAGGTTCCTACAGCCAGGCATTATATTTACTTACAGGAATGCTTAGGATGCTGGGATCACATTGTTGATCATTACTTGACCTTTCTCAAGATTGGTTTCCTGAACTTTAAGAAGAGAATTTGTTTGTGTAATCACCTCCTGGGGAAGTCTGCTCCAATATTTGTTTGTTGTTAATCTCAAGGGACTGTTTAGTTAATACAGTACTGGCCAAAAAAGTTATTTTGCTGTCTCGTGCTTTTCTTTGGAAAAAGAGGTTGGAAAGCTTAATCTGTGAGGTTAAAATACATATACTTAAAAGAGTGTCAGTCATTTCTTGTTTATGCTCCTTTGCACTTTAAATATGGTTTCATATTGGTTTTAAGGAAAAGCATGTGTTCATTGCTAAAAACACTTATTAAAAAAACATTGAGGCACTTTGCTGCACAAACTCCCCTCCAGCACATCTGTGAGTAGTAATGATATTAAAAGCCAAACAGGTATTTGCAGCTGTTGAGTCCTAGTCCAGCATCTTTTGGAGAGCTATCCTTGTTTCAGCTGTGAGATGGTGGGTGGGTAGAGACTCTGCAAGTTTCTCACATCTTATACTGGCTTCTCTGCCTCCTTGTAGAGCTGGGAGTGTGTGTGGGTTTCTTCCCTTCCTCTTTCTCTTCCCATGTGTTTGAGGCCTTAAGGTAACGTCTTGGAGCCCATCTGTCCAATCCTGCCTGTTCCATGCCTGAAGGAAGGTTTCTGAAGCCCATCTGTCCAACTCCACCACACCCTAAAGAAATCCTGACACAAAACAGATAATGAGACAGTTTAGTAAACAGATTTAACAGATACGGACATCAGGACTCAGCATTGCCTGAGTAGGATCTCAGGTTGGCATCACATGAGCCAAATCCCCAGGTCCTGCCTGTTGTGTAATTTCTTCATGCCCTGTTTTCGGCATAGCAATCTTTAGTCATGTGCTGTTGGTTCTGATTCCATGGCCTGGGACAAACGGTTTCTGTTAGAGCCCGAGTATTTTATTCACTTAAATTGAGAAAGAGCAATGATAAGTTCCTAAAACACATCTTACTTGGACTTTGGTGTCCTTCAGAGCAGTTGGCATCTTATCTGCAGGGAAAAAACAAAGTCAGAAGGTTAAATTAAAACTGTAAGTACATGAGAGCTGAGTGATGATGAGAAATATATAACAAAGAAAAAAAATCAGTGTAAAATTGGAGTTTATGAAACAACAAGAACCTTATTAATTTTACTGAAACAATAATTTACAGGCAAACTGGGAGGAGAAAATACAGCGATAGCTGGGAGGTCAGAATTCTTGGGACACCTTTGACCTTGCAGGGTCAATCATCACTTTCCTCTTTAATGTAATGATTATAATCCAACTGGGAATTATGATTAACAGCATCACTGGGAGATGTGAGATTATTAAAGATAAACAACTCTGCCAGAAACCTTGAAAAACCTAAGGTAAAATATATGGATCTATCCCCGTAGTAATTTCTCTGATTGCTCCTGCACTTTTGGTGTTGGATCCAGGTAGATTTTCTGATTACTTCTACTCTAATAGTCCTAGCTCTCAGCTGAGGAGCTTCTCTCTTTCACTTAAACTTTCAAAGTCTTTTATTTGATAGTGATATTTGCAATAGCCTTTTAGCATCACAATTTATTTCTATTTCCCTATGTTATGCTGTAAGAAAATTGTTTTTTTTTCCAATTTATAGAAGGAGAGCTTAAGGTTTAGAAAGATGAAGAGATTTGCTAAATATCATTAGCACACCTGTGTCAGAATAAGATAAGGAATGTTGAGCTCAACATCTCAGAGTTGTCCTCCATTCCTAGCTGGGATGATTCCATTCATTTTAACCCATAAGCATTAAAACACAGATGATATATGCAAAAAATGCCCTATTCCACGGGTGAACAAAGTCCTCAGCTCTCAGTAAGGGTTCAGAAAACACTGAACTTCACTTGGCACAAATTGATCTGCTGGGCTCATCCTGAACTCTACTACACTCAGCTGGCTCTTTGCTGGCAGGCTGGTTTTGCTTTTTATAGAACAACTTGCCAAGTAATTATCCAGATAATATTGGATTTCTCTTTTTAGTTTCAACTTGTCACATCCTTTTTTTCACATGTCTCATGATGGCTGCTTGTCAGTCATGTCACTCATTGGAGGCAAGAAGCCTAAGGTCATCATTAGCTCATGGCTTGATTATCTGGAGACGAAACCCCAGACAATTCTGATGCCTCTTGTATTGCTTGTGGTAAGAGCTCTAATACATTCATGCCCCTTCTTTTCTAGGAAGAACCCCCCTACTGACTTCCCAAGGGGTATTTCATGAAATCACTGTATTTCATGACATCACCATGTGTTAGTAGTGATAAATGCTCAGCATTATAACAACAGTTAGGGCACCAGTGAGTTTCACCAATTTACTGTCTTTTCCAACTTCTCCAGTTGTGTGGGACCTATCCTCTTTAGCTGTGAGCTGAGTCCACCCTGCAGTTATACAGCACCCCTCCACAGCTGTTTAACTTGTATGAAAAAGGAACACTGCTGATGTATTGAGAGCCATATTTTATCCCTGATAACGGAAAAAAACCTTGTTAGAAAAGCTGATTACATCATCTCAATCCCTTTAAATTAATCTCTCAGCCTCTGTGTTCTTGGCTTTTACCTTTTCCAAGTCAGTTGGTTTCTTTTAACTGATCATATAATCTAGGGGAGGGATTTGATTCACAAGTTTAAGATGCACAAATTTAGGTGTAACATGTGGACATTATCATGTGAGCTGCTGTTCCAGTAGAGATCTAACCAATGCAGCCAGTGGAGCCCCTACAGTCAGTGGGACTGTTCCATGCAGATATCTAAAGCAAATCTACACTGGAAACATCTGCATCAAGAAACCTAAATGTAGGTACATGAATTTACTTGGAAGCATGGTTCAGTTGCCAAAGCATAAGGGCTTTCTATCTCTTTGGGCACACTCAAGGGCTCCATCTGGCCTCCAGCTTTGCTCTTTCACTGATCTCTGTATCGTATCCCCACAGAGAGGATTTGAAGGGCACTAGGACTCTCAGATGCCATCCTGTGTGTCTCGTTGCTTATTCCCTGGACATTCATCTCCTGCTTCTGGCTGCTGCTTCCTACTCCAAAGTTGTCTTTCCTGATTATTGGGCAGCACTACCTGCAAGAGGCAAGTGAATGAGGTCTCCTTGTTTCCAGGCTGCTTTCCAGGCTTATTTACAGAATGCAGCCTGAACACCTAAAGGAAACTCTAGAAGAAGAACAAACACAGGTGACTATCCAGCTGCGTATTGACCATGACTAAAAACTCTTCAGACTTGCTGGTGACAGTATGCCACAGTTTTGAAAATAGCTGGGCAGTTGTCCAAGAAGTTTTGGATGCAGGAAACAGAGAGCTGATATTGGAAATGGTCATAGCAAGATACTTAGCAGGTCTATTTGCCAGTGGGAGGGAGGGGACCTTATCTCAGAGATTTCCTTGCTCTTATATACAGCAGCTGTTGCAGTGTTATGTTGTGAAAAAAAGAGAAGGCTAGAAGGGAGAAAACACCCACTATTCTTGGAAAGAATTGAATGGGTTTTACCATGTAAAAAAACCCCAACACATACACACACAAAAAAGCACAGCAAAAATCTGTCAAGAAGAACATCTGGAATAAAACTGAAATATGAAAACAATGGAAAATGCTTTTGAAACTCAAGAGCAAACCAGATCCAGACTGCAGTCCAGAATAAGTGAAAATCTGGATAGAAAAAACACATCTCTATTTCTGGTCTTATTTTTCCCCCATATTTTCACCCAGGTTTTCTGGTTTTCTCCTCTCCAGAGGGTAGACCCGATGAAGGATTATGAACCAGCTGCAACTGCTGTGCTAACAGATCTATGTAGCAATTCAGACAGCTGGGCCTCTCACTTCTTCAGGAAAGTATGGAATCAGTGGTGAATTTATTAACAGCACCAGTTTTTTTCCTAACATGGGATTACCATATATTTTTGTGGTTTTTTTCACTTAGTGCAACTGGCAGAACATGAGTTTGATGAAACTTTTCTGCACATTTCACCAGACATTCCACAGCTTCTGGTAATTTCCACGTTGTAATTACTTATTTTCTGGTTCTCTGCTAGCAGTGCTTTATTATCTCTCCTTACGATCAACTAGGTTGCTCATCAAATTCCTGAGCTTTGCAGTTGTAGTAGGAGTATGAAGTGGGATGCATTCCATGCATCTTTTGTGCAGGATGGGTAATTCAGCAATTTGATGTCATCTTATATAGGGCACAGGAAAGTGGGGCAGGAAACTTGAAGTTTTCAGGTCCAAAGTTCAAAGATGGACACCAGATCCCTCACAGACATATTGCAGAGATCATGATTTTCATGTTTATGGCAACTTGGTAGTTTTAACAAAACTACTAATTACAAGCGCTGTGATTTCATATGCCAGTTACTTCATAAGCTAATGAAACTTATCTTGCACCAGTTACTTGTGTGCACAAATTATTTTGGATTTCCTTATGAGTAAACATGGCTGCTGTTTCCATATCATCAGTTCCATGAGCCATTCTGCAGGGCTGCTTTTAGACTAAGCCAAAATGTGGACCTGACACCTCACTCAGCGTTTCCCTTTGTTCTTCTTTCTTCTCCATCCATCCACAGAGAGATCAAGACCCGTTTCCTTATCATTTTGAACATCACAGAATCACAGAATGGGTCAGATTGGAAGGCACCATTGTGGGTCATCCTGTCCAACCTTCCTGCTCAAGCAGGGTCACCTATTCTTCACTTTCTTTCCTAACTTTTCACTTCCAAATTATTTCTGATTTACTGTCCCATCTCTTTATTTTATTTTTCCCCCCCATTTGTCAGCCTCTCTGCTTACTTTCAGTATCTTCACACTACTCTGGGTCAGTAATAAAACATCACATGCCACAGGGCTTGCAAGACCAGACCTGTTTGAGTCCATGTCCCCATTCTACTCACTCAGCCAGTAAATTAGTGTGTGCCCTGTTTGTGCTGTATCAGTGTAGTTTGTTAATCACAAAGTTTTGTGCTATTAAGGCAAGTGCCTTGGAGAAGCCAATTATACTATATCAAAGCTATTATCTTTATCAACTAAACCTGTAATCTCATTAGAAGAGGATAACAAGGAAGTTTCACAGGCCCTTTTTTCTATAAAAGCAGGTTGATTGGCATTAATTATATCATCCACCTTTAATGATTTATTAATGGTGTTCAGAGTTGGACATTCCATTTTTATTTATTTTTCCCCTGGAATCAGTGTCAAGTTGACAAGCCTGTAATTACCTGGGGCTCTTACTTTTATCTTTGTTTGAAATATTGGCACAATATTAGCTTTCTTCAAGGGCTCTGAGACATCATGAGTGATCCCAAACTTAGTGCAGAGTCCTCCTTAATAGTCCAATGAGTTTCTGGGTAAACTCTTCAGTAGCACTTGCATTTGACTTACTGAAATCCATTGATTTAAAACTATGGAACTATTAATGAAAATAAGCAAGTATTAAGACTATTTTTAGTAACATATTTAGAATAAGTATAATTTTCTACTAATGGATGACTCCTCTACTCTTTTGTGTCATTTTCCATTTACAGTTTCCAGCAACTGAAACATTTCAGTGGATATTATTTTCCCTTTTTTATTTTCTTTTCTATTATAGTTTTATTATTAGCTCTTTGTCTCTCACTCTGATGGTATTTTTGGTTGGTGATCTTGGTTTTTTGGGGTTTTTTTGTTGTTGTTGGTTTTTTTTTTTTTAAGAAGAGTAACATTCCTTAACCAATTGTACTTTTTCAGACTAAAAATCACATTTTTTAGATAAATGTAGATGTAATTCTTTTAAGGGAGTGATAATTTCCAGTTCAATCCTACAGAGTTCCCATTTCCAATCCTTTGTATGTGATTTTGGAGTCTGGAAACCTACTTGGAAATGGTTTTAAAACTGAGCTGGGAATTGGATATATTACACAGCTGTTTTAACCAACTTAACTAGAATAGTAAATGCTTTGTAACCAGGAGTAAAATAATAAAACCAACAAACCCAGCAACAGTAAGTTATCATTATAATTGATATTAATCCCTCACTTTAAGGGAGCATCATTATGATTAAGAAATGGTAATTGTGAATAACATGGTAAGATGAATATAAAGGTCTCCAAACATTTTTGTTGAGTCTTTCTTTGGTTTCAGTGTAAGTAAAACTTTGTCCCAAGGGGTATGGATGACCTGAGGATTGGCAAAGGTATGCTCAGGGTGAATATTTTAAATCACAACTTGCTGTGAGGATGAAGCAGGAAAACAATCACCCTGCATACAAAAATAGACACAAACGTCTCCATAACTCTGTTGCTGCTCTAGGTGGGTATTTGTTTAACCTCGTGCAGCAGTGGTCAAAGTGTGTATCACTTAGTTTTGTTTTGTGAAAGCATATTTGGACACAGCCCAATTCCTGGTTTTATTCTCTTCAAACCACAGTTATGGGGGTTTAAACAAGAAAGTCAAAGGTGGTTTGGGTGGATGATGGACACTGTAAGATAATCCCTTCCATGTCCCCTGAGAAATAGGAGCTTGCTGGTGTGAGATATATTAGATGGGGAACTTACAAGTCATGTACTCCTTGCCTTTTACCCATTTAAAAGCTGTACAGAGAATTTAAATATCCTCAGATATCAGTCAGATGCTGGTGAGGAACAATGAATTGTTTTATTGATTTCACTTAAATAAAAAAATGTTCTTAAAGCAAAATGTTTCTTTAGGATACAAAATCATCTCTCTTTTCCAAACTAGTAATTTTTAAATATTAAAAGAACATGACAGGACAGCTAATTTTATACAGATATGTATATATTTTTTAGTTCTACATCTGCTGCAGTTTTCTGTTGCATAATTGATGTAATCTCTAATTTTAAAGGAACGCTGAACTCCTTTACTGGACTCCGCATACATTTCTCCAGGGCAAAAACTGTCCTACTTTTTCCTCCTCAGTATCTGTTTAGTGCTGGGCCATTTTCTTCTGATACTGTAAACCACCCTTGGTGAAATAAATGAAGGCAAATTTGGAATGCAGTTTACTGTATAGATCTATCACCATTGTACAAACCAAAACTTCTTGGGCATTTTCTTTTCCCCTACTCTTTCCCCTCAATCATTCCATGGATCAGAAAGACCATGTTTCCCATTCTTACTGCATGATTACCTGGAAACTGATGACGTTGTAAAGGAGCCAAAAGGCAAAAATGGGAGGAAAAGGATATGCTAATTCTGCCATTTAGATGTTTGTTTAAAATCAGATTCACACAGATTTCTGCTTTAGCTCCTCCCCACTTTCAGCTTCACAAAGGCCATTGATACCTCTGAGGTGGGTTGATGATGCTTTGTCTTTGTTGCAGGTTCTTTTCAACATCCCCTGGAAAGGGATTTAAAGCTGCTGGTCCTTCTTCGGGCATCTGAAGGGATTTACTGTGATCGTCTGGAGGGTATAAGTGTCCACCCAGGGAGTATTGGTATGAACCATGAGTTCCTCTTCTATAGGACATTTATCTTAGACAAAATAGCTCAATCTACCAGTGTTGCACGTGTTACTATATTGTACAGGAAAACATCTAAGAAAGGTACACACATTTTGAGCTATGATTTAATACTTTTGGACTTGTCATCTATATGAAAAGTTTTGGATTTTTCCTAGGTTTTACATCCCTTTCCCAGAAAAAAAAAAAATCACAGGTCAGAAAGATTAAAAATAGCTGAGTAACTTTTTTATTTTATCTTTCATTCCTGCAGTTTTTACTTAAATTTTTACTTAGATTTTTTTTTTCATGGTTGCTACCTTGTCTGCAACTCTAATTTGAGTCAATGAGACTTCTATGGTACAATCACCTTTCTTGCCTGCTGCATGTGTGATGCTACATTAATGGTTTTCCTACACTAATGGTTTATTTCGAGTTCACTTTGTATTTCAAGTGGAGGCTGTGAGCTGTTCTTACACTTTTCATAAAATATAGAAACATATTTTAATATATATAAAAGTTTATTTATATTTAGATATTGCTTCAGTTCTCAAGTCTCTCTTTCCCTGTGTGCTTTTTTTTTTTTCCCCAGGAGTTTATGGACAGGTTCAAATTTATAGTGCTTATCCTAAGATGCCTTGGACCCATCTGGGAACTAACGTTGCTCCTGGCAATGAAAGGTGGTATTTTGCCCAAACATGCTTTCCAATATTAAGTTTTCGCTCCCATTCCTGTGATTTGTATTAATGCTGCTATGAGTTGTATGATTCTTTTCATTTGTGATGGGCTTTGCTTAAACTATGTCTAGATAGAAAAACTATGTTACATCTTGCAAGAAAATTGTGCCATGAGGGAGAGGTTGGACCTAGATGACCTTTAAGGTCCCTTCCA